>VWZZ01006891.1:0-12088 GCA_013399095.1 Psophia crepitans | reverse complement strand
ATAAAAAAAAAAAAAAAAAAAAAAAAAAAGGTATTGATGAAACACTTTTTCATACAAATTAAGAGTTAATTGGATTGATTTGAACTAAATGGACAACTCTATAGTCTTTATTTCCTCTTGTTGGCAAAAGTGGAAAGTAAATCAGGAATGATTCCATATTGGTTAATAGAGAAAAGAGAACCTGGCACACCTGTTGAGTGAAGCTCCTACAAGACTAATCTGTATTACTTCGTTTGTGTTTTTATCTTACTAAATATGTACCCTCAGAAATAGTCTTCTGTAAAGCCATTGGAATTCTATATAAGACACTAAGTTTTGCGTAATATCTTCCTATAATATTTACCTAGTCTTTTCCATATTTTTATAAAAATGATGATGGATTCATTAATGAAAATGAAAATTAAACAAGTATTTTATCTGATGATATATGTCAGTGATACAATTGAAAATAAAAATGTAGCACTTTAACAAGAGGAGATTTTTACTGTGATAAACTTTAAAATGTGAGAGTGCATTTTTCTATAATTAACATTTAGACTTTCTGAAATAGATAACTTTTGGTTATCATAAAATCATAGAAACAGAATGGTTAAGGTTGGAAGGGATTTCAACATCATCTGGTTCCAAACCTACTTTGTGTTCTAAGTCCTCAATGTTCTACCATGGAATTCCTACAGTTTTTTCCTATCACTTTCCACCATAGTTTCAGTGAGACTGTTGAGTAGTGAGACTTTTAAGCAAAGAGACTATCAAGGAAAGTATTGAGATTACCTACCTGTAATTAGCTAAGACAGACTCCACACTTCATGGCTGACTGTTATGCAGTAATCCAAATCCAGGCATTCAGTGCAACCAATCATTCTATATTTCAAATTCTTTATATGTATTTTATAAATGGGCTAGTGAACATTGAATAATTTTATTATTTCTGATGTAATCTTCTTGGTGCATAACAACTGCTTTATCTCCATATTTAGACCTCCAACCATAAAATTCTACTTGAGAATGCCTCAGACTGAAAGTTTTTGGTTTGCAGACTAAGATACAGTTCTTGTTTGTTGTTTAGTGTTTTGTCACATTATTTTTATAAACTAGAAAGAAATGGAAAGTTAAAATGCAACGTTAAGATTAGATAAAGAGCTAAGTGTAAGAATGAAGTGTTTCAGAAAAATCTCTACAAGTATGGAGTTGTCACCAAAGTAAGAAAGGAAATATTGTTGTTTGATAGCATGAATCTAGTTTCCTCAACTAGTAAAGTTGGCTATCTTATTGTCACCTAGCACGAGTGTTGCAAAGCCATATTACTACTGCTGATTGCAATGGATACTTCTATAGTAGGAAAAGGACCAGAATACTGACCTGAACACTAATACAAAATTGTCCATACAGTTTTATTATAAGGACAACCTTTTGGCTGTGGTACAAATTAACTAGCACTCTGTCTGGGTAGAATATAGCTAGTGAAGAAACATTTCTTATGGGCAGTTTGGATGCAACCATGCAGGTTTTTTTTTTTGATAGTTCTGAAAAAAAGCTGAGCTCTATGAACAAAAGTTGTTACTGTTTTGGTAAGGTGTCAAAAATAGGTTTAGACCTATTTTATTTATCAGAATTAAAGGAAAATATCACTTTTGGAGAGAGTGATAGAAAACGTACAACAGAAAAATAAATAAAGAAAAAGTACCTAAAAGATTAGATTAATTTTCTCATATTTATGTACTTTGACTAACACGGTACCATTTAATCTGTCTTTGGTTGGGTGAAATTTTATTCATGCTCCTTCATAGAAATTGAAGACTTTGAAGTAATACGTTTTATTACAATATTATTTTTCAAATGTTTCTGTAACAGTCTACTATCACTTTCTTCTACTTTCTGATCCTGTTCTTATACCCTAGAAATTAATACAGAATACTAGTCTGTATCCAGGATTAAAGCAGTTTTCGTTATGGCACTCTAAAGCTCCCCTTCAGGCCAAGGAAGGAATGAAATCTAAATCTTTTTCTGCTTGGATGTTTTAGCTACTAATCTGCTTTATTTAAAATAGTACACAATAGCACCCACAGCTTTTCTTCAGCCTGTTATGTTTTCTAAAAAGCAGCTTCTACTGTAAGAAAATGCATGCTATTACTTTCATTAGGCATGCTTTGAGCACACACACAGAAAATAGGGCACTTCAAAACCCTTTGTGCTTCAACCCCAATCACAAGTAATTGCAAGGTAGGTGCTAGACTGTATGCAATTTGGATGGCCTCAAACTGTGCAAAAAACACAATAGGAAGCACATAAAATAGGAATCACATAAAGAAGAAGCCTTTTAATCTAATTTCAGCCATCTGAAATTTAAGCAAGCAGTCTTAAAAAAAAAATCATCTAGACTTCCTATAGAGACTTAGAAACCTGTCTCAGAAGTTGACTTCGTGACTAGCTGAGAAAAATGTGTAACTGTTAGAGGGTTAAGATGAAATTATATCAATCGTTTTCTTAGAAAACAGACTCAGAGGACTATTTAGTAGCTCCAGATGTACTGGGTTGTTCTTGGATTGTGGTTTTGCGTTCAGTCTTTCAGTTCTTTCAAGGCCTGCTTTGATTGCTAGTACCACTTTCAGTAAAAGACAAGCGTATAGAAGTGCTTGTAGAATTAGATATTTGCTGGCTCCTCACCCTTTTTGTACAAAAGCCAGTTGTTAAGGTTCTACATCACATAGGAAATCACGGATTGACCCCTGAGTACTCAAAGATACAGCTTTCATGACAAAAGAGACTTGAGCTGCTTTGTGCGATCTCTTCTGCTGTACAGAAGGAAGAGAGATTCTAAGAACAAGATGAAAATCAAGACATAAATTAATGATGTCGATGGCTAGGACACACCATCGACGAGTATGGGACTCAGATCTCTAATAATTTCTGATTTTTCTTTGGTGTCTTCAATACAAATATAAAAGCAATCCAGGTGATAGAAATCAGGACCTTCTTGTCTTGGCTGAGAGTCCTACACATAGACTTTGCATTCTTTATGATTTCTTTCTTTAATGTCTTGTTTCTTGCATTATTTATTTGACAGTAGTTTGATAGGAAAGGTGGAGAATTCATCCAGATCCTTGAGTCTATAAATATAATTTACAAATTAGTGCTGAGAATTTATCTTTAAAATTTTTATTCTTTATTCTTGCAGCATGCAGACTAGCAGCCTAGACTCTTATTCAGGTCAAACCATCCACTGTTTTAGAGGAAAATGACTGTGATTATTGTATTAAACAAAGTTTGTTTAGTGTGTATTAGGTGTATTAAGAACACACTAAAAGCACCAATACTTAGAAAAAGATATACAGGTGCCTAACTTAGGAAATTTTAAGAGGCTTAGCTGTGGAATGAGTTCTGAGATGCTTAACTCTGCTCAAATGGCAGCACCTTGGGCGTGACTCGTAGCAGAAAATTAAACATCACAGGCAAGCTTATAGGTGAAAATTTTGTTCTTATGGACCATAGATTAATGGTTAAGAGGTTAATTTGGCTTCTGTGATTGCACCCTTGGCTTTAAGTATATTAAGTCTGAGTAAAATCTAGTGCAGGTATTTAGATTTTTCACATAGTATGTCACCTGGATCTTCATATTGAGCTGAAGTATCTGGTTTTTAAATTTGCATACAGATCTGATTCTGGACATTAGTTTTCCTGTACAGAGTGTTCATATACTCCAAAACATTGAAGAGTAAAATTAATTATATAATTCAAATGCATTTAATTTACTCTCAAAAATGTCATTTATCATTCTCTCTTGTAATATTCTAGTAAAATAAGAATATATTAGGTACTTATATAGTAACTGGTGAATTAGTTTACAAATGCTCCTGCTGATAACCTTTGTAAGAGAACACCTGACATTTGAAATGATTTGTTCACACTGGAAATCTAAATGTGGCAAATGTCTGTAGAAGTGTCAGCCAGTATAATTCTGAAAAGAAATAAAAATATATTTTAACGGAGAATTTGGAAACTGGATGGGTTGGAAACTACAGGTGCTCTTTAATGACAAAACATAGGCCAGCCAAATTGAACATGTTCTGTCATAATTCCTGAAGAAAAATCTAAATTCCTTAACATTTATTTTCATAAGTGTTTAATATAAATTGTATTATTTTGGGGAAAATAAATAAATAATTTTAAAAAATCTTAAATTATCTTCCCAGGAAAAGGAACAAATAACACACCTTTTAATCAAAAAATTGCCTTCTCCAGTTTGATATATATACAAAAAATTATTTCCCAGAAAACAAAAAGAAACATTTCTATAGTTATTTAATGCATGGAATCAATGCATCTGTAACACTGGACAATCTAACTAATTTTTTTTTCTATGAACCTCAGAGCTCAAGTGAGATTTTCAGCGAAGCGTACTTTTCTCATCAAAAAATTTCAATTTTAGAACATTCCAATTTTAATCAACACTGTTAAAACTATGAAAAGGTCAAACACTAAAAGTACTGAGACTTTAAATATATATTTTTGGTGGTTATATACAGCCACAGTATAAAAAATTCTTAGAACTTTTGTACAATTTTATAAACATATCTACAGTTTATCACTTTGTTGTTTTATTACTTTCAATGACAAATTTTTTTTTTAAGTAACTGCTAATTTCTCAGGTCACTTGCATACACAATTAATAATAAAGAACATATACAAATTCCCTCTTGTTTTTTGATAGGAAGTGCTCTCTTGTCTTTTAGTAAATATACACATTCTTACATTTTAACCTGAGTTTATTTTTGGGTTGGGGTTTTTTTGTTTGACTTGTTGATTTTTTTTTCTTTGTTTGTTTGGTTTTTTTTTATTTAGGATATAAGTAAGTTTATTCATTTTAGACAATAGAAATTGTAAATATAATAGTGGTACACCTTCTCAGGATTTGAAAAATTTTATATCTTTATTTCTCAAGATATCTTGCATGGTAAACACCTTTACTGTACTGCTTTCTGTTCAACCACTGTTTCAGAGAAACATGTTTATCACCGTACTGAAGAAAGAACTATGGTTTTTTTTCATATTCTTTTTTTGATGATGGCTTTGTAGACAGAGTTGGAAAACAATCACAACCAGACTTTCATCCAAGCATTTGATCAATGTCCCATCTACTGTTCTCAGGGGATTTTCTTCTGTTTACTTTTTCATCTGCAACTCTGTGTAAGTGTGTATACCTGTAGTATTACCAAACATTAACCTGCCAATTTAGCTGGGTATATATATGACTGCACTTGAAATTTAAGGTACAAGTATTAGATTCTTCCAGCAACCAATGCATTGTTATCAGTAAACTAGCAAATAACTCTATTTCTTAGCACTTAAAATTACTTATATAATCTCAATACATCTCCAAAACTGGGGAATTTATCTGAATATTTGTTCTGCAAGATTCAGGACTCAGGTTGGATTTTTCCACTGAAGTGTGTTTTGCCATAAAGGAATTTCTCTGCTTTGTAACTTTTCAACTTTAATACAATCTATACAGCTTCTAAGAACTGAAACAATCCTATTGTTATGTTTTCATAGCATAGGGTAATAACAGAAAGAATCTTATGATTTTTGTTATTACCATAACAAGAAAGCCCTAAAAAAGTAACCCCACAGCCTATTCTAATTTGTGAAACTCTTATGTCCTTCAGACTGCTTTGAATCTGACAATAATGGAAGCTTCTGTCTTCAGTGTGCCACCCCAAAAATTCTCGTGGCAATGATTTGTGTTCCTATTGTTGGATTAACTAAATAAATCTTAATATCTTCCATCCTCTTCTGATATTCCCAGCACGCAGACAAATCTCTCCATATGAAACTCTTGTTAACAGCCTACTCAGTATAAGTCACTAATATGGGTCTGTATGCTGATAGACTCACATTACATATTGTTTCCCCATTGCCTGAATCTGGCACTTCAGAACAGTCCTGATCATAGCAGACATCACAGAGGAAGCTTAGTGAACAAACTTATTTCATAGAATAACTTACAAAGTGAAAAATAATTTTTGTGGTATTTGTTTACTTGCTTTCTAAAAGCAAATGGAAAGACAGAAGAAAAAATGGACAAACCTCCGTAAAAACTATTCTCTAGAATGGTTTCTCATCCATCTCTGTAGATATGTTTTGGGCCCCTCACCACAAGAAAGATATCGAAGCCCTGGAGCGTGTCCAGAGAAGGGCAACGAAACTGGTGAAGGGTCTGGAGCACAGGTCTTATGAGGAGCGGCTGAAGGAACTGGGCTTGTTTAGTCTGGAGAAGAGGAGGCTCAGGGCAGACCTTATTGCCCTCTACAACTACCTGAAAGGGAGTTGTGGTGAGCTGGGGGTTGGCCTCTTCTCGCAGATAACTAGTGACAGGACAAGGGGAAATGGCTGCAAGTTGCGCCAGGGAAGGTTCAGGTTGGAGATGAGGAGAAAATTCTTCTCTGAAAGGGTGATCGGGCATTGGAACGGGTTGCCCAGGGAGGTGGTGGAGTCACCATCCCTGAGGGTGTTTAAGGAAAGGTTAGATATGGTACTTAGGGACGTGGTCTAGTGGGTAATAGGTGGTGGGGGGATGGTTGGACTAGATGATCCTTGAGGTCACTTCCAACCTTAATGATTCTATTCTATTCTATTCTATATTCTACTTCTTCCTTTATCCTTTTGTCTTTTTCTATGAAGAGCTGTGCTTTAAAATCACTTCTGAGTCTTTGTCAAGGAAAAACTTTCAAAGGTGTTGTGCTATTTATTTAATGATTTTGGAAGCTCTTCTCAGCCTTTTCTGGAACTGTAGCTTCCTTCTGAACTCCCAGACTACAATTTAATCAATAAAGGTATAAAGGTAATGTAAGACTCTCTTTTCATTCTTTTCTTTCTTTGAAAACTACACCTCAACTGTCTCACCTTTGCAATGCCCAGCTCAAGAAGTGTCAGTGATCGACGACACTGTGCAATGTCCAGCTCTTTTGTTTATGTAGTCATGACTAAGAGCTTTACACCCAAGTCTAATTAACATTTAAGGAACTTTTTAGGTCCCAGTGCAGATAATCATATAATCACCATTTCCTCTTTCCTTCTAAAAGTAGGTTAGGCAGCATACCTCTTTCCTTCATAGGATCCAATTTCTTCAAATGTCTATGACTATACTATTCCAGATGGAGGTGTGAGATAAATTGTAGTCTGAATTACTCTGATATTATTTACAGCAATAAAATTTATATAATTATTTTAAATTTTCAGGTTGACTGAGATCTCACACAAGATGATAAGAAGTAAAAATTGTCTGAAGGACCATTCACTATTTTATAAATGCATACAATGTATGAGCTTTAAATAATAAATTTAAATAACACATGGAAATAAGTGTGAAGAGTAAAAATTAGCTTCATATATTGCATTCAAATTTTTTACCTCTTTTTTTCCAAGTCTTAATCAAAGCCTAACTTTTTTGATCTAGAAAATCAAGAGGAAAGAAGTAAAAGATTTTTTTCTGTCTATAGAAGTATATGCTATATGTAGAATATGTTTTGGTTTCTTCATTAAGCTCACATAAACAGAAGAAAAATAGCTATAGTTCTTCTAGTTTATTAAGTCAAAATATGAAAATTGTCACTTCTTAAATGAAACTTGGTAATATGTTTAAAACTACTGTGCAGTCACACAAGTCTGCATTTATAATGGGTTAAAAAAGTGTGCAAAACAAGTCCCATACAACTATGTCATATTTCTGGAGGACTGATTTTTCACAAGTCTCTCTAGAAATCATTAAAAGAACTTATCAAAAAGATATTGTCCAGATGTCCTTGGAAGTTCATTTGCATGGCAGATGAAAACAAATGAGACAGTAAATATCAATTGCTTCTTGAAAGGTTTTCTGTTTTGTGGGTGTTTTTTTTTTGTTTGTTTTGTTTTTTTTCCTAAGGGATTGGCATCTATAAAGCTGAAAAAAAACTCCACTAATATAATGAGTTTTGCTATTTGATTATGTTCTGATGAAAAATGGGAGGAACTCTCACTTACTCTCACCCTGAATGAAAATTCCATTAATGATAACAAACCATTCAGTGTCTATCCACCTCTGATATGAACAGCACTTATTCAATCTTCTTTTCGGAGAAATCCATGGAATCTACTACATAGCCAAAAGCACCTCATAATGCTATTTAAAAGTACTTTGTAATAAAAACCAAAACAAAAAGTAGTGATATATACATAAATACTTGGGACCTTAATGTCATGTTTTGATAGAAATGGCTGTAAAACCAAAAATGCTTCCCATATGTTGCATGATGTGTATTCAAATAGGAATAAAGACAGACATGAAGTTCCATAGAGCATATACCAGGGGTGCAAAATATGAAATATGCTTTGAATAACCTGTGTTAACCTATGTATCCTAGAGGAAGGTAAATCATAAGGAGTTTTAAAAAATTTTGTAGAATCTTCAGATAATAAAATTGTACCAGCTGTAACTGCTATTTTTGAGTTCCAAAATGGAGGAAAAGAAGATATAATTAAATTCTTATGATAAATAAATGTGATAACAGGATGTCTTGTCTATGTGAATGTATGAGTAGCTCAAATAAAAACAAAATTATGAATTATTCATATTGCAGAAAATAGTCTTACCATGACGTGAAGTATTCTAGCTGTGAAAACTGCATTCCTAGCTCTGATAAACCCAGTAGGATTAGGCTTTGTTTCTCTTCTTCTGTCTCTCTCTCCATAAAAAAATGAGTTGATTGAATGTTTTAATGTTTAAGGTAAATTTATAGCACATGTGTAAGGTGATTTGATAGAGCAGAACAAATTGTGAAAGGTTACAGTTATGATATTACTTTAAGTTTCCCTGGAACAATGGAAAAATGTTGGATGAGGAATGTCTTCCACACAAAGAAGACGAGTTTTTCTGAAATATAAACAAAGCAGCATTTTTCCTATCTTTCATATTCAGTCTTTCAGTGCATATCAAAATCTTTCACAACAAAGCCAGCTGTCTTCCATTATTTCATGAGGTTCCTCCCTTTTGCCACTGTGCTTTAAGAGCAGTAGGTTTTACCTGAAATCACAGTCTCACAGTCTCATGGTTTTTTTATGAGCCTTTTTTCATAATAAAGAGAATTAAATTCTAACATTACATCTTCATCCTGACTTATCTCGTTTTCATCCACTTAGCTCATTTCTGTGAAATTCAGGGAATTCTAGAGTTTATGAGGCAGACTATAGTGCTAACAAGCTCTTCTGCCTTTGCCAGACAAGATCTGAGAGTAACATTCCTTAACTAACGGATAATCAAAATCCAGTGTTTAAGAAATTGCCATCTTACAAGATTTATAGACACACACACAAATGAGACAAGACAAATGAACTTCAGAATTAACCTGCAATATACTGTAGGCTCTGCAGAGGTAAAGTACAAAACTAACTTGCCCTATGAATTTATATGCAAATTTATGAAGCCATACCTCTCAGAGAAGGCTTCAGATTTCAGAACTGTAGATTCAAAACAATATGCAGAATGCTTTAATAAGAAAATTGCATTAATAAGATAGTTGTGCTAAATGAGTTGCTTTTATCAGGAGGAAAAATTAATAGAACTGAGGAGTTGATTGAAATTTGCAATGATAGCTCAACAAGATTAACATGTTCTTTTGTATTTTAAAAGAAAACTCAGAGAAACATAATAGATAATTTTTTTCTGATTTAGATACTGTGAAGTGACACAGTATTTTTCTTAATATATTATTGACTAGAACACTGGTATGCCAGTTTAAAATTGTTCTAACTTGATGTTTTCTCTTATAAGTACAAGAACATTTCTCTGGATAATGGCTCCAATAAGAAGAGAGAGGAATCTAGAAAATTTTCCCAGTGCATCTGAGGAAAATGAAGAACATAGCTGTTTTAGGATGAATGATCATATGAAAACTCTGAGGTTGTTCAGATGAGAGAATTTGAAAACGGAGTTGTTATTCAAGACGACTAGTTGATAATGTGTTTTTTTTCCTTATTTTTCACATACGAGTTTTTTTTCTCTGATTGAATTCAGTTCAAGATTGATATCTCTGAAGTATGTACATCAGAGTTAAGTAAGCTCCCATTACGATCCATGGCAATGTAGTCAATAAAGTCATTGGACTCTGGAGAATCTCACATCACATATAGTACACATCTTGGTTGCGTTCCTGCAACCTTAATATTTTTATTGTAAGGAGAATTTGCTTTGGTTAGAGTCTTTTCTAGCACTATGGCTATAAAAATCCATTAGCAGTTAAAATATCCCAGGTCTATTCCTGAAATGCATATTTCAGTGTAGTTTGAGCCAGAAGTAATTGACTTCATGAGCTCCAAGACCATGCTAGTAAGCAAAATAAATTGCAGTATGTATATACAGTTTGAAAATTGGTGGCTCTTTATGTAAACTAGAACATTAATGTAATTGACTTGTGGTGTTCATAGTTTCAACTGGGACACCGTTTTAACTTGCAGTCTTATGAATATCTCTGTGCTTAATCACTGAAACAGTTTCCTGCAATTCACTGGCTGTGTTGACCAAAATCAGGACTCAGTCACCTAAACATAACCTTTTAAATATATTCAAGACAGTTTACTGTTCCTACTGTCCTTGTCCTCTAGTTGCTTCAAAAGTGTGGCTTCTCCATAAAAGTCTTCTGCTATATTTACCTATTTGAGAACTCCAGTACCAATGTGTCCTACTACATCCTAACCAACATAAATACAATGATAAAACTCCACTTGTTTTAATCTGGTTTCTGAGGAAGTTTGGCAGTTATTCTCTGAATTATAGTTGGTTGCTTATACTAGGAGCTTGAAAACAATGAAATACAGAAAATATTTGATATCTGCTGTTATCATTACTTCCAGGTGAGAAAAAAGTGAATTTTTACTAACGAGAATGAGACATGCCATTGGTTTGTCATTGATCGATCCATTAACTAGAGGGCCTTTATAGCTTTACTTACCAACTTTATAGATACTATGTAAATATAACTATGGTTCCAAATTATATACACTTTTCTGAAGAAAATTTAGAATGGCAACATAATGAAAAATGACAGTCTTCTTACAAGGACATCTTTTTATACGGTTTTCAACTAAACACTCGTGACCAAAACCACTTCCAAAGGTGCCTCATTATGTAACTCACTAATGGCATTGCAGACCCTCAAAATTGTCAGGAACTTGAACATTGAGTTCAGATGGGTTTTGAACTCAAGTGAAACAGGTTCCTCACAGCTTGTGATCATTAATTTGCAAGCTATTTGTCAGTTACATGGTAAGCAGATGGAACGTACTCATCAGGGTGCAACTTAAATGGGAAACAAATAAAAAAAAAGAAAATCGAAAATTATGTCACCAACTGGCAGGACATCCAAATACTTTGAACCATGAGAATTACAGAGAACTGAAGTTGATTAAAAAAAAAAAAAAAAGGAAAGGAAAAGGGATTCAGTAATAAAAAAATAGCTTCAAAAATATAATCCTTTGAAGTACAAAACATATTCTAACATATTCTAACAAAACATATTCTAACTTTTTTTTCATACTATGGTGACTTCTAAATCTTAGTATTCTAAATCTGAATCATCAGTGCACTCCTGAATGCATTCTCAACACCGGGCAAAGGATGAACTGACTTTATAAAATTAAACATGTGACTCTGAAACTACTGATGTAGCCATGAAAGCACTAAGTTGATTAAAAAATGAATCATTGTGCTGATTTAGAATCTAAACCGGCATCATTTTTGATCCTATCCTTTTAAATAAACTGAATTATAACAAAGTCATGAGCATTAATTCTTTAACTCTTCAAGCATTTTTCATCAGCACTTAGTACCTTTCAGGAGTGATATATAGAAACTGAAGTGTTTACATTGGTCACCACCTTCTTGACAGTTCCTGTTTGTAACTTGTTGTCTGATAAGAATAAAAGGTACCATAAAATATTAGAATACATAATAATAAAGTTTTAATCAGGTGGATTTAGAGATCTTATGGTTGGACTAGGTGATCCTTGAGGTCTCTTCCAACCTTAATGATTCTCATCCGCAGAGCTTTAAGACTCATCC
>VWZZ01006890.1:26170-58652 GCA_013399095.1 Psophia crepitans | reverse complement strand
TAGTCAGACAGTTGGACCCGATTATCATCGTAAGTCCCTTCCAATTGAAATAGCCTATTCTATTCTACTCCCCTACACCATCTCTTTTCTTCCTTAATGAATCCTGCAGTACTCCTCCCTTTTAAGATGCTTGTGCCCTGCTTCCCGTACCATCTGGCTGTAAGCACAAAAGGCAAGAGGTAAAGGATGGTCTCTACTGTCCACTCACATGTCTGGAACCACCCAAACCCAAGCTCCAGCAGCACATCACTTGCTCAGCTGCCGCACATCCACTGTGTAGCACATGAACAAACAACCAATTATCTAATTCTCTGAAAACGTCACCTTCACCACAAAATCTCTGTCTCCACATGGTTTCTGTGGACCAGTCACTCTCCACAGCAGTATTCAGGCTCCATACTTTTTGGTCCCATTCGCAATCAGACATGCTGCATCCTAGACTGCAGCAGCTGAGGAAGCATAACTGCGTTGTTAGAGCTTGGATTTCTTTGTTACCACTTACAGTAAAGAATATCTCCCAAACAAAATAAACAAAAAGAAACCACTAAATCTGCCTGATTAAACCCAAGTAACTTGTACATTTTCATCTTCTGTTTTCAAGTAAGAGAAAGAAGAAAAAGAACATTCTCCTAAGTAAAAAGGGACTGCCATCTAAGAGCTATATTGCAGGGGGGAAAAAATCACAGAAGCTACCACAAAAAGTAGTAGTACTGTAGTAAAAAAGACTTCCAGACTACAAATTGATTAAACAGATTTATCACTTTTAAGTTACTCTCTTTCAAACACATTTTCAGCTTTTATGAAACTGCAATTTCAAATAATTAGATTTTGCTGAAGTCTTTTGTGCATTATAGTTTTTAGAACCGTGCTCACTATTTAAATTTATTCCAGCCATGTTCCTTTCTGGATTGATTGTAAACAATTCTCTGTATGCCTAAAATGCTCCATCAGACATTGTAGCACTGCTCCTGAGCAGTAAGTGGTTAGATAAATCCTACAGTAACTGTTATTTGCAAAATCCACATCACGGGGCGGAAACAACCACCACCCACTATAATACATTTTTTTCTACAAATGTTTGCTTGGAAAATTGATTCAAACAACTACAGCAAACTCAGATCTCTAAAAGGTTTACAGAGGAAACACAAAGGGAGTAGAAGAGTGACCTAATCCATTCACTCCAGTATTCAGAAAAATACTTATGCTGCATTTATTCAGCTTCAGTTCCACCACTGAAATAGGCAAAATGCAGTAACTGCTTAGGGGCAGAAGCACTACTCAGGGAGTGTATTTTGTACACCTGGTAACTTCAGAGCGTTTTCTTCAGAAGCAGAAATACTGTACAGTAAAGATAAAAATAACAGCGTACACTGTGCTCCATTAGAGGAGGGAATGCTGTCTGCCATTTAAAAAGTATTTTACAATTACTGTATGCTGTTCAGGCTTCAAGGATTTTTTTTTACTATAACTTAAAGACAACACATAACTTTCTGGATCTTTCAGAAAACAGAGAGCTCCCATGTGCCTGGTCCAGGGCAGGAGGAAACCTGTGAGCAGAGAAGTTCCACAGCTGCCATTTTAAGACAATTTGCAGCATCTTCCTCAGCACCTAGTAATGGTCACTATCAGAAACCAAATGCAATAAACTCACTTGGACTTCTAACTAGGAATACGGATAGAGCATGGCAAGTAAAATATTTTTCCTATTTCAAAATAAGGTACTTGAAAAGTCATAGAGTCATAGAATGGTTTGGGTTGGAAGGGACCTCAAAGATCATCAAGTGCCAATCCCCCTGCCATGGGCAGGGACACTCCACTAGACCAGGTTGCCCAAAGCCCCATCCAACCTGACCTTGAACACTGCCAGGGATGGGGCCCCCACAGCTTCTCTGGGCAGTGGTTCCAGTGCCTCACCACCCTCACAGGGAAGAATTTCTTCCTAATATCTAATCTAAATCTCCCCTATTTTACTGTAAACTCATTTCCCCATGTCCTACCACTCCCTGACCTATTAAACAGTCCCTCTCTGTGTTTTTTGTAGGCCCCCTTTAGGTACTGGAAGGCTGCAATCAGGTCTCCCCGAAGCCCTCTCTTCTCCAGGCTGAACAAGCCCAACTCCCTCAGCCTGTCCTCATAGGAGAGGTGCTCCAGCCCTCTGATCAACTTGGTGGCTCTCCTCTGGACTCTCTCCAGCAGCTCCATGTCTTTCCTGTACTGGGGACCCCAGAGTTGGACACAGTACTCCAGGTGGGGTCTCACAAGGGCAGAGCAGAGGGGAAGAATCACCTCCCTCAACCTGCTGGCCACACCATTTTTGATGCAGCCCAGGACACGGTTGGCTTTCTGGGCTGCTAGCGCACACTGCTGGCTCATGTTGAGCTTTTCATCAACCAGCACCCCCAAGTCCTTCTCCTCAGGGCTCCTCTCGATCCATTCTCCACCAAGCCTGTAGTTGTGCTTGGGATTGCACCAACCCATGTGTGGAACCTTGCACTTTACGTTGTGGAACTTCATGCAATTTTCACAGGCCCACCTTCTGCCCCAAACCTCCAAACCTTGCTGTGGAAGTGAAGGAAAAGCCATCTCCAAGAGTCACCCTGGTAGGCTGCTCCAGAGTTCTGGACCCTCGAAATGCTCGTCACAGCCCTCACAGGTATGCACCCCAATGTCCAGAAGTAAAAAGGTTCTTGATTCCCAAACAGGCCAGCACGATTACTGGATGATATGGAAAGGAAATTAAACTGGAAACAGATTCAATCAGGCCATCATCAAAACCGAACCCACTTCACAAACAAAAAATTCTGTGGAGAACTTTGCCATAATTTTTTCCACTCAAGTGACTAGAAGGTCTCCAGCTTCTGGATCAAAAAGGTTTTGAAACATGTGGATGATGTAGGAGCACCTTCCTCTCAGCCCCTGCCAGTCATTTCAGCTAGGTCTTTTTAGTCCTCCCTCTTTGGGCCACGATCTGGAATCTTGATCTAGGGAGTTGCATCAATTCGACATCCGAGCAGTTTCAACAGAAGTAACAAATGTTTTTATCAGGGGATATGCTGGAGTACTGTGATGTGGGGCAGGCCATGTGGTATCCAGATGATTTTTTAAATTGCCCTTAAGGAAATCCAGGATTTGTCTTTTAACTTCCCAGCCTTGACTCATACATAGATCTGCAAGTTGCCTTCAAATTTTTTAAGTCATAGAAAACTAAGCTATGAAATAGCAGTAATATCTCCTTTCCCATGATAAAATAGCGATGAAGTACATTCTATAAGTTATAGCTCTGCTCCAAACAATGTATCATCCTCAAAAGATAAAATGAGAAAACTATTAATATAGACATAGGATACAACATTCATCTGATTCTCTTCTGATTGGTTTTCACTGAAGTGAAAACTGTATCCCTCAGAGTTACTGCATTAGCCATGCATGTTCAATCCTGGCAAGTCACCGAGTACACTTCCCTGGATACATGGGTCTCCCTAGGAAGAACATCTGCAGGTCACCCACTCCTAGCTGAATCACAGCCATCTGAGAACTACTCATGACATTCAACACAACCAGCTCAGACAGGATCTTGCCACAGTTTTCTCCAGAAGCCTGTCCTAGCTCTCTGCTGCTGCTGTCATACAGGATCTTAAGTCTTCAAACCAAAGCATGGGTTAGTCTACTAAAATTACACGGTATTTAACAAGACAATTTCAAAGACCAAAGATCTTGCAGATTCTCTCAAGTTTCCCTTTTCTCTGAAGAACTCAGTGTTGTGGGGAGGAATTAGCAAGCACACATCTTCCTCTGGGTGCAGCTGCTCCTCAGTGATGAGGGATAGCCTTCCCCAGCTTTCCCAAACCTGGGCTTTCAGATCATAGTTCTATCCCTGACATAGACTGTGGATAAGTAAAAATATCCTGGTTCAGACACAGTTAAGCATTCATTTGCCCCCATGATATCCAGCCACAGTTATTTTAATTTCTTTGAACTTTTGTACCTGAAGAGCTTCTCTGCCTCACAGAGTATGCCCTCAGCATGGCATATAATGGCAGGCACACCACCATACTAGCAAGGCTGTCTAGTTTTGAACCTGCAGCTGGCTATGGCTAGCCAGGCTTAGCCACAAATGTCCATCACAGCTAAGATGTTGGATGGGAGAGAGAAAGGCAGTCAAAGCAACAGTAATTGAATTGCACGTGGAATTTACCTACCAAAGCAAAGTAAGACTAAGCAGTGTCGTTCTTCTCCACTGAAAAGTTTATCTTGAGACATGTGCAATCAATGTTGCCATTTAGACAACATTTGACAAATTATAATATTGTCTATTCCTTCCGTTCACAGGAGATTCCTCTTCAATGGAAGAGAGCCTGATGTAGAGCCTACTGCAGCAAGGTCTCGATGACTACAGTAAGATGGACCAAAAACTCTACAGGTTCGGAAATCCCTGTGTTCACATCACATGCATGAAACAACTTTGTTGCCAGATTGCTTTTTAATCTACCCACAGCATAAAAATATGCTGAGACAGAGGTCACAAAAATACTTTGAATGCACTTTTTCCTCCTCTAATCACACCAAATGACAACTTCAATATGTGTTGCACATGGGAATATATAACATATGTCCCTATGGCATCCTCGAATGCATACAGTGTTAATCTTCCAACTATGCCTTTTTATATCATTAACATTAGTGCCAGTTAAAGTCACAAGCATCATATTGTGCCTAGATGAACTGAAAGCACACCACAAAAAGTAAAAACAAAGGCACATCTTTGCCAGTTGCTTTCATCTCCTCTGTGTGCACACCCGTGTCACCACACTGCGTTTATCACTGGATGGGGAGGAACATTTCTGAAAGGCCCCGTTGTTCAAACCTTGGCAGCACGTCACCATCGTACAACTGTTCACGTCATGCATGTGTAAGGCAAGCAGAATTTGACCTTTATTCTATTTTCAATGAAAATTTAGAATTTGCAAAATCCTGTAAAAGCTACAGTGTGCATTCTGGATTTTTATATATACACACACACACACATATACACACACATATATGCATTTTTTTCCTGTCAGAATAGTACGGTAATTTTAGTAGATTTTGCAGGATACTTTTTAGTGACATACAAGTATAATCCTTTTCTATCTGTACATTTCAAATTTTTATTCCAAAAACTTAACTGTCATTAGTATGAGGGTATTGACTGGGAAACAGAGATACGAAAGATAACATGAATCCCCCACAGTCATGGAGCAGAGCGGAAAGTCCAGGAGTATAATTTTTATCATGAAAGCAATAGCCTGGTGTCCTACCTGCTGAACAACACTCATCCCGAAAGAACAGCTCAAGGGAGAATAAAAACAACAACAAAAAGAAAACACTTGTGGATTTGCTATAAAAGTTTTGTGCTGATAGGTTACCTGTCTACAGCGTGAGGAGTGAGCTTTAACAGACACACCAAGATGAACTTCATATAATCCTGACTGTGTCTCTATGTGTCAGGAGATTTAGGGGGCTACGGGAGAAAAAAATAAAATTAAATTAAAAAAGAGACAGTCACAGGGATTACTGTCTGGGATTTTGTAAGTAGAAGCAGCACCACCACGCTATGGCAGCACAGCATCCTCTAGCCGTGCTGCTGCACATTTCCTTGGAAAGCTGAGCTATGCTGTCACTGAAGAATAAGCAGCGATATTTCTGTAGGGTACAGAGCAGGTTTTAATTTCCACACAGAATAAAGCTGACAGGCAGAGGTTTCAATGGGGAACATATCTCAGCTCTCCCCTACTTCTCTCATGTCCCAGCAGCGTGATGGGGTAGCAGAGGACAAGCAAGCATAAAGCAGCTTCCAAAGCAGCATTGCTCCCATTCATAAAGGCGTATTTACTTCACTCTGGCTAAATTCATTCATACAAAAGCTACCCAAAAAATCATAAGGTTTAACCACTCTTTTAAGCCTGAGGACACAAAACCGAGAGGAGTTGTGATCAGAAGCCAGGCAGACTTCTCAAAAGCTTTCAAGTCAGGAAATCAGTTCACTTCCCTCGTTTCTTCTTTTCTTTAATGTGGTTATTTGCTCAGGAAAAAAACAAAGCTTTGAGCATTATTTCAGTTCAGATAACAATGGACAGATCAAAACTTTAAATCATTTCCTTTCAAAATGTATTAGCAATACCATGACTTTAAAAGCCTCTCAGATCCAGTGCTCCACTCAAAACAATAAACAGAGCAACAAAACTACACTAGTAGCCTCCCTTGATCTTTGTATAGAGTATGTATGTCACTACTTTCACAGGCAGATTCTACAGATCTAGGAGACAGATTTACAGAGAAGCATAACCAAACCATAATTTTACATGCCTACAATGCAAACTAAAATGAATGGTCCAGCTTAACACTCCAAAAAAAATGCTGAAAGTTACATTAAATATGTCCAGAAACTTGTCAATGCCAGATGAAAACCACTACATTTTCACTTTTCACTTACAGACTTATTTCTGAGATACCATTTACATCAAAGCAGGGATCATTCCCTGGCTAAACATCTAAGCTGCTTTATACTCTGGATTCTCCATTTGTGGTCATATTCTAAAACATTACAATCATTTTCACAGGATCCAATTCTAACATCACAAAAAGACTGGAAAACAAGCCCAAACAAAACAAGTTAAAATAGGCTGCCTATCCCAAAGGGTACCTCTCATATACACTGTCACTGCAACGCTGCTCCAAGTCACTTGCTACGCTGTGGAGCCACAGTGCCTACAAAGAAATTCATCTTAAATCAAAATTTTACAGACACAGCACTTGTCTTTAGATTGCACTATCAACAGGTGTGTGAATCCAATCCAAAATCTGAAAACACTGAAAATACCAAAGAAAGGCTTGCACTCATACCACGTTATTTCAGCCTTAGAGATACTCAGCTTAAGAAATGATTGCCCCAAGAAAAACTACTCCAGTGCTTAAAAGGGTGTCTTTATTTGTGGAATTAGAAACCCAAGGGACAGCTGGAGACTGTCCCATTCAGACAGATCACTGTTTCATTTGGAAACACAAATATTGCTGCTTTTTTTTTTTCCCCCAAAATCTGTCTTTCTCTCTTTATATTCACCTATAAATAAACATTTGCTGACAATATCACCAAGCACAACTTGTGGTTAGTAAGTAAATACGAAAAAGACAGATCTGCTGTAAGAGTTTAGTGAAAACAGCTGCAATTTCCGAGTGCAATTTCTCTATCAGTGTGGTTAAATGAATTTAGACACCATGAGGAAATTCATAGGTTGGATAATTAAGCAAATCAGGCTTTATCAGCTTTATCTGTTCTTAAACCAATCTGAAGGCAAGAACCTTCTGGTGACGGTATTCCAAAGGCACATACAGCTATCTGACTTGAAGCATACGGAAAGTCCCCACCGAGGTGAGACGTTCGTGTGACCAAAGATAAGCTTGTCAATACTTGCATGATCAGAATCTCCACTGAAAACAAAGATGCTCTGACATTCTTCCCAGGGACTAAGAAGCATTTGACCCCTAAAGAAATGGGCGGTTCTAAATATAAGTGTCAACAACTACTTCAATGCATGAATAAGAGAAGAATCAAACTGTCTTTCCTAACTCTCTGAGGTGTTTTTCCATACATTGGGAATTCTGATTTGGAAACGTGCTGTTACTGAAACCTAGCTCTCAGACAGACGCACACACTACCCATGCGGAATGCAGTGAGAATGTCCAAAGATGCACTGAAAGGCTACACTTTGCTCTTGGCTGTTGGATTCTGGAAATAAGTTCTCAAAAAAACTCCACATCTTGCCTTCAAGTTTTTCAAGTCTCTGTCAGTACATTGCACTATATACACAAGACATCTTAACGTACTCCAAGAAGGTCTGTGCGATTCCAGACTCTAACTTTTCAAAAGAGCATGTTTCTTAAATATGCCATATTTAAGAATATAAATATAACATATACCCTTAAATGATGGTACTAGGCAGAGACATTGGTCCTTCATGTAAACACCTACTGAGTGACCCCTCAGTCCCTCCTGGATTCTTGATCTGTAACCATCCCAAAGTTACCTTCAATGAAGCATCATAAATGTAATCATAGAATCATAGAATCACTAAGGTTGGAAAGGACCTCTGAGATCATCAAGTCCAACCGTCAACCTAACACCACCATGCCTACTAGACCATGTCCTGGAGTGCCACGTCTACACGTTTTTTGAATGTCTCCAGGGACGGCGATTTAACCACCTCTCTGGGCAGTCTGTTCCAACACCTCACTACTCTTTCTGTGAAGAAGTTTTTCCTAATATCCAACTTAAACCTCCCCTGACGCAACTTGAGGCCATTCCCTCTTGTAATGTTCATTTCTATACAGAAAATTATCTACTGTATATAATCACTAGTCTTAATCCTAAACAAACTACTATTCCAAATTATTTTAAAAGCCTTAACATCTAAAATCCAAGAAATAACTTGTTAGAGAATTTCGTTGTCTTATTTCCCATTCATTCAAACACTGAAAGCTAAATCCACAGTAGCGAATTCATCACTCAGACTAGACGGATCCTTTAAGTTAGTGGGGTTACTCTCACGAGGCAGGCACGATTTGGCACCTCTGTCCTATTACTCCGTGATGTTCCTAATAAGAGGACATTGATGCTGTTGGCTGTCTTTAAGGTATACTGGAGCAGCCTTTTGACTCATAGTCATTCTTTCCGTTAAGTCATGTCAAATGGGAATATCTCATCTCTGCCTGTTAATTGCTTGGCTTTGTTGTGTGTTTTTTTTAATGGTTTGGCAGTTGAGGCTACACATAAACATTTAATTTTCATTAGGGACTATCCCCAGGCACGAGCTTACGGACCCTGTTGATCTCAACTTCTTAAAACTAATTTTCATTTCTTTAGTATTACTTCTAACTAAATTGGAGCAAGACTGCCTTGCCTGTCCATTTGCCTCTCATCCTATTTTCTGTAGATTATCATAATGGAAAAATATCAAACTATGAAAGCTGCAATATGGCCTGCAAGCAGACCTCACCACGTAGATCACTAATAAACAAATATAAGAGACTGAAGGATTTTTAAATTCTGTGATTTTAAAATTGCGGTGAGAAAACCCAGGTCCATAGCTACAACCTAGACCAGAAGAGTATTTCAGAATACTCGTATCTGTCATAGTTTTGTAGCATGTTCAGACAGCATAACAGTGTAAGCAGGCAAGAATATATCCTTCAGGCCTTCTCGTTTCTTTTTGCTGGGAGAATGCTGGGAAAAGCAGGGAAGAGCCTTGTGAGATATGTCAGGCACAGGGCCAGATTTTAGACTATGCCATCAGGCACCATGGGAAGCACCAGGAATAAGTACCAGTTCCGTAGCAAATTCTATGCACATTAAAAACCTAGTGTCTATGGACCTGGGCCTTACTGGTTATTGTGGTAATGGCACACATAAACAGCTGATTTTCACAGGGTGGCTTGATACACATTTTGTATCCTTTTCATCATTATCCAAAACCGTATCTTTGTGCCTAGGCAAGAAACTGTGAAAAGAAACAGACCAAATATCCATTGAAAGGGAAGGTTAGGTGCTGATAGTTAAAGAATTTCTATATATATTTTCCTTTTTCCCACCAGCAAGACAACAGAACAAAGAAGTAAAGGGGGAAATTATTTCAATCATGTTTCCTCTGAATTAATTTCCTTTCAAAAATTGGTTTCTGCCTAGGAGGCACAGGTTAATTACTGAAAATGTTGGTGATCGTTTTTTTCTTGACTACCTCTTGCTAATAGATTGCAAAGAAGGGCAAGCCAAACAGCATTTCTTCTTGTTTTCTTTGTAAATTGCACTTACATTTTCATCTTTCAACCGAAACAACAGGAATTACAGTTCATTACTCATATCTGGCTGAAAATCTGCCTGTAAGCAAAAGCACATTATTCCAGTAATTTGCAGATGACCCTGTTAGCTTTATTAACATTTACTGTGTTGCTAAAGAAGTTATTTTTCTACATTCAGAAAGGCTGAAAGCTGCAATAGCCTGAATAAAAAACAATATTAACTAACAATTGGTAATGTGAAAGGCAGAGCCATATACCCATATTTGAAACCATATTGAAAATATTATTACAGGTCAAAGAGTCTGAAAAACATTTCCATCCATGTGTAACAGTTATAAATAGCAGAGGCTATTTATTTTGGCTATAGGACAACATCATTTTATGACAGCCTCCAAAGTTTCAAAATTTGTTCTTTATTCTCCTAAGAACAAATGTTGTTTGGGCATTTTCAGAAAACTGGAATTATGCTGAAATATTTGGGTTTGGAAAAAAACCAAACAAACAAAAAAAAAACCTTGAGCTTTGGGTGCTGGACAGAGGTTTCTCGTTGTCTATGTCTCCACAGAGGAATCATTAGATGTTCATTCAGCTCCATGCTCTGCTTGGGAGACAGCAGAGTTTTTCACTGTAGCACCAAAATTAATTTCTTCACCATTCAAGCACACTCTCCTTACCAACAAGGGATGTATGGTGAAAATGACAGGCTTCCCTGGTCTGCCCACAACAAAAAGCTTTTGGCTTCAGTGCAACAGCAGAATGTTCTCAATGCCTCTAGCCACAACTTCTAATAGAATCAGGAGGGAAGAGGTAAAACCACTTAGAAGGAAAAGATGCTTAGTCAGGTAGCCAGATCTAGATAGCCACGTCTTAGATGAATATTATCTAAATAACAGATCTTGCAAGGAACCCAGGCTGTGGCAAGCCTGACCATGGATCACGTGGCCTTAGTAACAGCAAAGTGAAAGAAACTTCTGTGTACTCCTGAGCTTCTCAGACCCTGACTTGGATTCCCTGAATAGAACTGAAAAAGTCCTGGGATTGAATATCTTGAATTAAAGAAGCACCGCTGTAACTGGACTTGCGACACAAACATGAGCAGTTCTGTCCCAGTTAACTAGTGATATCAAAGACCTCTGTCAAAAGCCTGCAAAGGAGCTCCGGCCAGTGAGAAAACACCGTTCTCACACCCCTACTTACTGAACAAGCTCGGGAAATAATTCTGAGTTAGAAAAGGGTTCTCTTCCCATGGAAGACATCCCAGCCTATGGAGCAATGCCAGCAAGAAATGTCCCAGCACCTCCTTGCCTCCCCATAGCTAAGGAGCAAATGGGTGCCCCATGGAGAAATAAATTGTTTCCAAACTACCCTGGCACTGTTGACACTGTCCCATGAAATAGGACACAGAAGCACAAAGCTGCTGCTCATCTCTGAAAAGGTCTCACTAAACCTGATAGATCAAGGGATGTGAATTGTCAGAGATATACAAGACATTTAGAGAAAGAAAAATGGAAAATCTCAGAGAGTCATAGAGAAAAGAGGGGAAGACAGTTTTGTAAGACACTAAAAGGAAGGAAATTCATTCATATTTTTGCTTTGGACAGAAAACCACCACAAAAATCATTTGTTAATAACAAACTGATTCTATAAATCCATATGATTGCTTAGACAGTTTTAGTTAGGGTCCTGAAAGAAATGAACATTCATCTCAGAGGAAAAAGTAGATATTGAGATGCAAAATCAATAATCAAATTAAAAGCTATGAAAATATTTTTATTAAGTAATGTGGATTATACTGGTTTGGTTTGGTTTTGTCTATGTGTCAAATTTTTTAAATGCTAGCCTCTATTCCTACATAAAGGTCAAAAAATGCAATGTAAGTTAAATACTTCAAACTTATCAAAAGTAAATAATTTTTATACACCAAACAAACATCAATATATTCCAAAAATCAAATCTAATTGAGTTATAATTTGCCAGAGCAAAACCATCCGAACATCTTTACCAGTGCTACTAAATTACATAGTTTAAACACTGAACACTGAAAAATTTTTAAGACATAAATTGTCACTGTGATTTAAGGCTCCCTTTACAGCTCATTCCCACTCACAGGAAGATATGCTAATATGTTAATAAAATACAGAAGTATTACTAACTTGCAATGTTAGTATTTCCAGCAGAAAATTATTTATATTACAGGGATTCTTCCAAGATATTTCAAAACATCATACATGGTTGATTTACAAAAACTGAAAAATTTAAAATCGGCTATAGTTACTTTCACTAATTAGGCAATTTAATTATGTAGCTGACATGTTCTGGGGAAAATTGGCCAATATCCTTTTATTTAGTCTGCAATTTTTTTTAAATGCTGTTCACTCTGTTTCTTTCTCTCTTGTGTGAGTAGAATTAGACATGACAGCTTTGTTTTTGACTACTTAGATTAGCAGATTATTAAACATATTATTCCCCAATAGTAAAAATGTTTTCACTTTTAGCAGACAGACACAAAGAACGTGGTGGCTAGATGCTACGAACAAATGAGTTTCAGCCAACTTTAGGCAGACTTCTGTAACAGTAACTTTTTAAATGGGGTAATTAACTATTGGAACAATATTCCTAGGGATGCAGCAGATTCTATTCAACTGTGAGTGGTTCGTTTTAAGCTAAATGGTTTTATATAAATAGAGCTTTGCATAGGGATAACGCTGTAATGAAATCTGATTCAACACAGATGTCAGAGTAAATGAACATAGCAGTCCTTTCTGGTCCAATAAAGCATGAAATTATACCACAAGTTCTCTTCTCAGCTCTAACACAGCAGACCTTACAGACACAGTTAGCATCCTCTGCAAACAAGGATGCCAAGAGACATGAAACCTCTTCACCTTTCCTTCCTGGCCATGCTGCCTGAAGTCCTTACCCAGGTAAGGGAAGGACCAGAGCTGGCCCTGTGCCTTTTACATATTTCACCGGTGTATCAGTTGAGCATGTGGCAGAGGCTGACCCAGAATGGGCGGCCTTGGGAACCTCCAGCCTGTCCTGAGCCACCCTCTCTGCCAGGATGGCTCTGAGAGCACTGAAGAACAAGAACACCCCAGAAAAATGGGAGCTGGGACTGATGCCTGAACACATCGAAACTGCTCAGCTAGGCTTAGGAAATAAGATACTAAGAACCAATGAAAACAAAATATATTTCATGACTTAGATTTGGTTAATCAAGCAATTCAGTGACCTTTTTTTTCTAGTATCTTTGTCCACTTGAATCCTTTCTCATAGGAAACATGGTTTTGGTTATTTACATTAGGAAGATTCATTTGGAAGATTACACGTATGTACACAATCTGCAAACTATCACAACTTTCAATCAGTTTATCACAAGCAACTTATTTGTTGAAACTTTAGGCTTATGTTTGCAAAGAAAATTCAATTTGAGCCCTAAATCCCACTAAAATTCATTGAAAATCAAGTCCCTGACTTTTTTAAGCTCCTTGGGAAATCTTAACCTCAGTTATTAAATTATTCTGACAGAGAGAGAGAGAGAGATTGACAGAGAGGTCCTCAAAGAATGATACTGGAGTTGCTTGGAAGGACCATGATTGTGAGCGTTACCAGTGGTCTCTGCTGCTGTCAGAGTTTATCCAAGTCTAATGAAAATTGATCTGGCATGTTTCCACTCTGTGGGAGTTTTTTTACAATGTGTGCCAGAAGAGAGATGTCTTCACACACTGCTGGACCCTTAACTACATTTTCAGATTCATACTGATAGATTTGCTACCAAAACAAATGAAAGCACACAGCTCAGAGGTAGAGAAAAAGCGTGAAAATCACCAAAACGCATAAACATCTAGTACTCCTTCAAAGAGCCAATATAAAGCATGGAATACATTTCTACATTGCACGTTATACTTAACTGCAATTGTAATCCATTGTACTGATAATTTCAACATACTATATTGTCATGAGATTCATTTATGACAATATAGATTATAAACTCAGTACAGCACTCACCGACATTTATTAAATACATATACTTGAAGATGTAGTGTAAGTCTCAGTTTTATCTCTTGTGAAACAACTAAAGGTATAATGTGAAAGCTAAAATAATCAAATGTGGGAACACTGGCAATAAAACCCTCTTAAATTTTCGATCACTGTTTAAATCATACTTACTTCTAATATACTCCATAGATAAAAAATACAATCTACAATAAAATATTTGCCTTCAGAACAAACATATTGCTGGTTATCACATTCCTTTAAACTAAAAACATTACGTAAATTATGTCTAAGTTAATATAACATGCTTAGATCCATGTTTTTATACCATTACACAGATAATCATATTTTAGATATTCCTATCCCTAATTTAAATTGTATGTCCACAATAAATTTTAAAAAACATCCAAAGATTACAAGTCTACTTCTGCTGTCAGTGCTGATGCTACACTCAGACCACAAACGGCTCAGACAAACCAGAAAAAGTTAAAAAAGGGTCTTTGCAGAACTTCTGAGAAATGTAAACCTTTTACAGAGGAGAAGTTCTTCAATTATTTTATGAAATCGTTCATGGTAACACTCGTACACAATACAGGAATCAAATATCACACAGTAAATTCAACTTTGAGATATCTCTTGCCATCATTTCCTCCTCTCCTCAATCGAGCAGCTCACCCATTGCATCTCTGAGGTCACCGTATGCTACGCTGGAGTGACACGTCCTTGCCTAGAGGCCGATTCTAACCCCCAAAATCGTGTTAACCGTTGCCAAACACGTCACGGCAGCTCTATTTGTGCTCCCAAACAGCACAGCTCCGACTACTTTGCCCACTGCTTCAGAAGTGCTTTGCAGAGATTTTCTGAGCTGCAGACATACTTTCAGAACCAAGAATCTTGTTGGATCAAGCAGAGTTAAACTGCCATCTGCTAACTCCTATAATAAACCACTCAGACAAATGTTTCTTTCAAAACAGACAAATGATAGTAACACAGCATTATGCTTTTCAAACACTAAAACTGTTGGGAAAAACTTAGCAACTACAAGATCAAAACATGGCAGTGAAACACTAACAGAAGTCTGCAGAGTCAGACATTTGTTCTCAGCCAACATAGCCAGATAACCAAACTAAAATGTTAGTTCCCAGTTTCACACACGTGGAACAATGTGTAGAGAACTCTAACAGCATGCACCTTCTTTTTCACAGGAGAAACAATTCTGAGACACACCCTCAGGCTCTTACCCTTGGATATTCAGCACACAGCTGATGGACACTGCCTTCCCTTGATGTGTATATGAACCCAGCCCTTCATCACAGTTGCACCACTACAAGTGTCCAGAAAGAAAATCCTCTGTTTAACGGAGTATTTTATTATTTTTTTTTAAGTTTTAGCTTTCATATAATCACAGAAAATATGCAATCTCTCAGTTATAGAAGAACTGGCTCATGAGATGAACTAAAAAATAAACTATTTGCATAGCCCTGAAAAAAAAAATGGCAATCTTAGATCACACTATCTTGCCCTTTACACTGATGTAATACAGGAAAAAAAATTCCACAGAATTCAATGAAATGTCTTCAGATTGTCACAGGAGGAAACAAAATTAGAAAACGGTTTTCTCTCCCTATTGCCCAGTTTTGAGAATATCCTGAAGACTCTCAGGTAGAAAATGGGAGCGCTGATTTAGGGACAATTATTTAGAAACTAGTTATTCTGTAAGCTCACCTGAGTCATACATTTTATGTGCCATCTTTATGGCTGATACTTTATTCCACTTCAAAGAAATGAAAAATAGGAGGCTTTCATTTCTGTAGAGATTTTGTTCTAGGAAAGAAAAAATTGCAGCAATTGTGTAGTTGCAACAATTGCAACAATACTGTAGTTACTGTAGTAACTGTACTGTAGTAACTGTAGTTGCAACAATTGCAACAATACTGTAGTTATTACTATTGATCAGGCTGTTTAATTTCCTCTCCAAAGTCCTCTGCTACTATGGAGCCACCACACAGCCTTCCGAGAGGTCCTCCTGCCCAGCACCCACACGGTGGTTCTCCCATGCCTCAGGCTGCAGCTATCATCACATAATTAATACAACTCCAGCTATCTGTGTTAGGAAAGATGTAAATTAAGGCCAAACAATCAAGTTTGAATCTTAAAGAACAGAAGCTACTCCTGCTCCTGCAATTCAATTTAAAAAAAATCCAAAGAAAACAAAAACCAAAAGCAGATGCTTAAATATTCACAACTAGCCCTGTGACACTGGAGATACTAATCTCTCCAGAGGTGTATGAACTTCCTTTGTCAGTGGAAAGAGAAAAGCCAAGCTTGAAGAAGAGCTGCTCCCCACTACAGAGCAGATGGGGTTCAACAGAGGTTTGACTTCACACCACTTTACCAGCTGACGTTTCTGCAGGACTACTTACTTCCACTTAATGCCATTTCTAAAAAATATAATACATGACTGTGTTTTCCCTACCTTCCTATTTTATTAATTTTTAACTGAAAATTCTTTGAGCTCCCACTGTAAGAATAGCATATTCGGAATAAAATAAAAATACTTCATTGGGCTGTAACATCCATCTCGCCATGTGCTATTCAGTGAGAGGAGGGCGCTTTACCTCAAAGGTTATTCTACACTGATTATTTTTTTAGATCAGATTCAGCACTGCAGCATCTGAAAGCAGATTACAGTATTGACACTTCAGCATGAATTTACTTTCTCCTGGTTCTCAGAAACTAGTATGAGATGGTTGAGGTAAGGCAGAACAAGGTGAGCTTGGCGGCCTCCCGGGGAGATGTCTGCTTGTCTGTGCAAGATGCTGGGAGAAAAACTCCTGCTGCAGAGGAAAGACAAGCAGTAAGCTTGATGATCAAGTGCCTATCATCTTTTTTAAGTTTCTTATTTGATCACTTATTTTCACTATCCAATATTGCATAAAATCAAATACGTTTTATATTTAGCTGCTATTCTACACAAGCACCATATTAATGAATCATGTATAGCTATTAATTACAGTATTACCTTGCAAATTTTTCTTAACAAGTGCGTAAGAAGCAGATCAATGGACAAGGCAGTTACCTAGAGTGTGGGAGCTCCAAACGTTCACTACATCAGAGGAAAAAGGCCTGCACAGGAAACACTCCACTGAAAGATGTGCAACGAGGACATCGTCATTCCAAATATGATATTAAAAAAAAACCCTCTCTCCCAAAATACTAAAAATATATGAGCTATTCAGCTACACGCTACTCATTTCAAGAAAACAGAACTAAAGGAGGGAAAGTTTCAGGCATTTGTTAAAAACGGAGATGTTTGTTGCAGCTGCCTCTCTCCAGGCCTCCGGAGAAACCGCGGCAGGCAGCCTGCGCTTCAGCCGCCACCTGCGGTTTCACCCAACGTGCCGGGGAGGGTGCCTGCAGGCTGCTCACCCAGGCCGTCCTGCAGAAGACCTCCCTCCACGTGGCATGCCATACCGACACAAAAACTCACCTGCCGACCGACAAAAACTAAGGGACAGCCTTCAAGGAAAACAGCCTCCAGTTCCAGCTTCAGTTAACAATAACTTTCCTCTCTTTTTTTCTTATTATTTTCACAGCATATTGATGCTATTAGGGGTATTCGGAAGCTCGTAATGCAGAATTCAACTCCGCATGCTCATTTTCCAGACCTGTAAGCTATTATCACAGCACTAACAACTTTCAGCTGGAGAGTCCCAGATGACTAAGAAAACAAACTGCTATACAGCCAAAAATCCATCAGAACAGGAAAATTCAAATGCCTTTGTTCAGCTTTTTTCTTGTGATATAAATAATCATTAAATGTTGTGACTCTAATCAAGTACTCTATTCCTTGGAGAAAGTATAGACTACTTACCTTCGTATGCAACTCTTGGACCATACAGTCATGTGCAATAAGAATACTTTAATCACACAATACCTGCAAAATCTGAATATATGTCTTAACAGGCAATCAGCGCAATGCAAGAATATATTAAATGCAATGTGATATGGAGGCTTGGCTCCCAAAATGGAATAATAAAGCTGTTTGTACAGAAAACCATTGGGAGAAGAGCTGACATAGGGTTACCTAAACACAGGCAATCTCTAAACCAAGCTGAAAAGTCTGTGAACGGCCCAATACAGTTATTCAAATTGTCTGTGATTACAAGTATGCCTCAGACTGGATTATATTAGTGCTCCTGCACAAAGAGTAAATCATCACAGAGATCATCCTTTTATTAATGTGCACTGCTGAAACCCATCAGGGAAACATTTACAAAATTTCAAAACAGGTAAGCCTGAAGCCACAGAACTGGTATTCTCAGTGGGAGCAAATGGAAAATTTCATACTCTCCTGCCTACTGGAGCCTGACTACGTCCTGAATGACACAATGGATGAAAACAGGAGCAAGAGGAGTTACACACAGAGCGGTCTTCAAACCAAACGGGGCATTACTTGTATTTCCCACCCAAGAATGAACAGAAGTTGAAATGAATAATAAACACCGAGAATTAAAGAGCAAAAATGCATCGCAAAATGTCAAGCTACGCAAATAAGCATACACTGACGGCTAAACATTTTTCCATCAAAAGCACTTTTGCCATCAAACTCAGATTAATAAAAATTATACCTGATTCCAAACTGTTTTCACAATGGAAAAGAAACGCTGTTTTATTTTTCCCTAATTGGTTTGGTGAGTTCAGAAATGTTTATTAAACAATATGCATTTTCATTATTTCAGATTACTTAAATAAATTTGGTACAAAAATCCCAAGAGGACTCGTTACCTGTTTAAAAATGAAAAAGCTTTACAGATCGGATCCCGCTCCCATTCAACATCAGGTGTACCTCATTATCGTCAGGGGGGGAATATGAATGTGCCATAGCTAGCTATGATTTATTAACTTTACCGGAAAGCTTTTCTGAACCCAGTGTTCACTAGATGCCAGATTTGAGAACCACAAGACCGAGGGAGCAGTAACCTATCATGACTCTGGCCTCCATTAAGCACAAAAGCATTAGTATTAATTAAACGCCTCCAGACCTTCCTTTCCGCTCTGACTGTGCTTGCTGTAGAGCTAATTGCTTGTCTTCTCCTTCAGCACACACTTATCGTGCCTACCCTGCTGCATAGCAGCCAACTTCATGTTTTCTAAATGGGATGAACAGCCTGCAGATAGTAACTCTGATTGCTTCAGATCTTTTCAGGGTGCCTCGTAAGACAGTTGAAATGTTTTATGCAGACTGAGTGATCTTACAGATTTTCTTCATCTGAATTTTTCATATTAGGAAATGAGCTGAATTATAAAACTTAAAATCTCTGTGGCCTTTTTAAAGCAAGTGCATCAATTAGAAGGATGAAAAGAAAGGTCTTGATTGCAGCTGACATTACGATGGTGAAACACTAACGTTTGCAGCTGGAGAGAAGGGCTTAGTTAACATAAAGACTAAGAAGTACTATAGAATCTAGGAGATAGAAATGACAAATATGATTATCAAAAAAACCAGCTCTGAACTGATGACACTGACTTGTGCTCTATTACTACTTGCTTCACAATCCCACATAAGAGGATTACTGTCTATTTTGGCACTATGTATAACAAGAGCGTACAGCACATCACCAAGGGGTTGTACGAAGAGGCTGCCTCATATCATCACACCCACACATATATTCTTCGAGGCAAACCTCCCACATCAGAAAACCACCAGCTGTCAGTTCCCCGAGCTCCACACCGTTTTGTTACTCAAGAAAATGGGGGGGAAAAGGCAAAAATTCAACAAGTCTATTGCTTTTAATTTAACAGGAATGCAATACAGCTAAAATTAAGGGCAGAATTATTGTAATATTTTTCAGTCTTCTGCATACAAAAAAACCCATGCTGCTCCTGACACTCCGTATCCTGATTCAGTAGAAAAGCAGCAGACAGCAGTCCTAAGAGCATCGAGGGACTCTGACACAGTCACAGGGGTTACGCTACCGTCTCTTCTAATGCTGTGCTACTAATTCTTCTAATATCTCCAGACAGGCCACGCAAACTGGGATTAATCCAGCACCAGAAGAGTTGCTTAGCCCAGCAGTTGTACTTTGGAGAAATCCTAATGCTCAGACCACAAAATAACTGATACGAGCATCTTATTAAACTAGACAGGGGAAATTCACTACATTCCTAATACACAACACCATTTTTTTTTTCCTGTCAGGCACAATTCAAACAAAATGCAGCTGGCACATAGTGTAGGATACCTATCTGCTAATATAAACCTCATGGCTATCAAACTCTTCTAGCACGACCATTCAGCAGTCTTCTCGCTGTCTGAACCAGTTACATTTTCTTCTCTTGCAGGACACCAGTCAACCTTGACCCAACAATTAGGAAAAGATTTCAGTATGCCAACTTGGGCCAACAATGAGATGTCATTTCTTACATACCCTGAAACTGTGACATATTATAAGATCCCTTCTTCAGTCTCTGTCATCCTCAAGATATGCATAAATACACAGTACAACTCTGAGAATTAAAACAGGGGGGTTTCCTGAAAGCATTACACTGCATCGCACCCACAGTAAGCTCTTCTTTTTGTAGCATTAAAATTTGGAGTGTGGGGATGCAGAAGAGGATGAAAAGGAGAATAAAGGGAAGTTAATTACATATCTACCTGATCATAACAGCTCGTTTTTACCTTATCCAGATACGTAAAATATTACTACTTACCCAAAGGAGTAATAGTTGCTCTAATGACATCAGTGTAGGAACTCTTAAAATTATTTTAGTTTGCATATTCCTCTATTTTTCTCCGGTAAATTGAATCTCTTACCCTTACTGTAGGCTGAGAAGGCACAAATGTACCCAAGGCTTCTGACTCACCAGATTTAAAAGCTCTTTTCAACTCCTCTGCCATTAGCTGACCTGGCAAATAACAGTCAATCTTTTTTTCCTCATTTCTTATGGAAGGCTGATCTTTTAATTACCAGAAACACACGGGCGCAGTAGCCTTACCCAGTCTTTTTATTTTGCCTTTCAAGGTGAAATGCCTCCCTAGTTGCTGTGTCCTACTTGCTTCTGAGTGTCCAAAGATGGAGCTTATTGAGTTTATGGGTTTTAAGTGTTATAAACTGGAGCTCCAGCTTTCCACACTTACAACCCATAAACTCAGTAAGCACAAAAATGTCCTAATCAAACCAAAAATCAACTGCTAGCAGATATCAAGTATGGCAAGGATCAAAAGCTGATATAGAAAGGCCGCCTTCTACACTTTTGCATAAGCTCAGGCACAGAGGTACTCTAAATGCAGATAGTGCTCTCTCAGAAATGCTCATCCTCTTTCTCCCAGAGCTTTTGGAGAAGCCATGGGAGTAAACATACAGATATCACTGCCTGCTTTGCTTCTGCAGCCAACAGAATTCACACAGCCCAGCTATATCTTTGCTATTATGATTACTGTCCCATTAAAATATTCAGTCACTGAGGTCAATGAATATACAGAGCTTCCACCTATCAAGAGAGTACAATTGCTACTTAGGAACTATAATTTAGAGCACAGTTGTTCCTTCAAGAATCCATTCACTCCACAGCTCTGTCTCTGAAAAATTATGTATGGTATGGCACTACGTGACAGTAATGAAGTGCTGAGTTCAGAGCCTTTTTACTCTCTTTATATAACAGGACTAACATTCCTCCAGTTACACAGTGCAGGTGTGGTAACAAACTAACACCTCCTTGCTTCAGGCAACCCCAAAATCCCACTTTCTGCCCTCAGTCATGCTATTAGCAGAAGAAATTTAATTTTCTGAAGTTCCTGTTTTAGGTCAATTATATAACTAACCAGGTAAATGCATAGATCTGTGTGCATCAGCACTACCATATTGCAGACTCAAAAGCTCATGTGTTATCTATATTCCCCCATGACTTAAAATATCCCTAGGGATCTCCTCACTGTTTCCATCAGGAGAGAGCTGTAGTAAATCAAGTTGATATAAATCACCCATTGTGTTTACAGAAATTACAGACTCCAATATTACATAGTGGTCTTCTGCAAATTTTTTACTTTTTGAAATAGCACGGTTATTACTGAAGCTATATGCACTCCAAAAGGTTACACACTCTATCAAACCTCTTCTTCACTCACTGGGATGAATCATAGAATCATTAAGGATGGAAGAGACCTCAAGGATCATCCAGTCCAACCGATCCCCCCCACCTATTAACCACTAAACCATGTCCTTCAGTACCACATCCAACCTTTCCTTAAACACCCTCAGGGATGGTGACTCCACCACCTCCCTGGGCAACCTGTTCCAATGCCCAACCACCCTGTCCGAGAAGAATTTTCTCCTCATCTCCAAACTAAACCTCCCCTGGCGCAACTTGCAGCCGTTCCCCCTTGTCCTGTCACTAGTTATCTGCGAGAAGAGGCCGACCCCCAGCTCGCCACAACTCCCTTTCAGGTAGTTGTAGAGGGCAATAAGGTCTCCCCTGAGCCTCCTCTTCTCCAGACTAAACAAGCCCAGAAGTAACAAAGGGAAATGTAAATTCAGATTCACAAAGTGGCAAACTATTTTGTTATTATTTCTTAAACTCCAGCTACTGAAATGGGAGGGACAGAGAGATGGCGTGGACACGCACGTTGGGCAAAAGCGGGAAATGCTGGGCTGGGGGAAAGAAGCGTGGGCAGAAGCAAAGCCTGTCCGTTGTCTCCATCTCCAAAACTTCCTGGTCTTGACAGGGGCTTTTCTGGACTCCACAGACACGTACAGAAGCATCTTCAGCCCTTCCCACGGACTCCATCTGGAACTGGCCCCAGCAGGTGTCTGCTGGCCCACAGCCCCTTCTGGCTCTGCTCTCCACCACCCGGGACCAAACCAGAGAGCAGCACTGCTGATCCCACACCACTGTGCTAAACCTTCCCTTCTCCTTCACCTCTCCTGGTTTTCCTTCAGCTGAAAAATCCCACCTAACCAGCATCTGCAGGGCATTCTGCTCAGGAATTTCACGTGGCTTTGACCTCTGAGCATATGAGCTGATGCCTTTGAGACCTTTCATGGAAAAGGTAGTGTTTTCAGTCATCTTACACTGAGCAAAATCTACTGAGTCAACAGCTCAGCTGAATACAGCAGCCTCTCTTTAAGTACAGTGAAAGCTTAACACCCAGCAACATCAGATAGTATCTTACAGAGTATTTCCTTTAGATATTTTTAGACACGGATGAGGCTTGCTTAACACACTCTGTTTGAGTAATTACAGGTTAGCAGCCACCACAGCGTACTCACAACTATTTCACGATCTACTGTGGTTTATCTGCAGAAACGCATTTCTTAAAACGACGTCTGAGGAGGTCAGGGATTTAGATTTTAATCTAACCGGGTACTGATAAAAAGGAGAAGTGAGAACGAAGATGTCATTGGGAGCACTTGATGTCAGGAGCTCACTGGCACCTTTGCCTACACGACACCTGAAGCAAAGCAGTGTGAACAAATCTGTGACAAACACTGGGATAAACTACAACTTGAGCATGAAACAGCATATACCATGCCCTGGCTAGCAACACATCTATCAGAAGATACGCCTGGCTAATACATGGATCATCTGAAATATTCTGACTCTAGAGGATAGCTTAATAAATCTAGAAAAGAAAGGATAGAACCACAGGAGAATCCATGCAGGATCTATTTATTATCAGTTAGAAGCAGCTGATTGAAAGCAGGCAGATAAATACGGAAAGTAGTTTACAAAAGCTTACTAAATTCAAACAACTGAAGAACTGGCAGGTGGTTTCAGAGCAGCCCTGGATTTTAAGAAAATCAATTCTGAGACTCTCTTGAGACTTTCATTCTAATCCTGTAAGCACCAAAAATAAAAGGTGCAGAGGGTAGTGGTCAGATTGAGGTCCTGCTCTGTATTGGTTAAGGCAAAGAAAGTGTTAATATCAATATATGCAAGGAAAAAAATGGGAGCAACCAAAAAATATTCCAGCAAGCTAATGAAAAGAAAGCAGGCTGCTGAAAAACCCGGTACTGAAAATGGAATAGAAAATCAAAAAGAAACAGCATATGATTAGAATCATAGAATCACAGAACCATAGAATGGTTTGGGTTGGAAGGGACCACGAGGATCATCTACTATGCAGTACTGTTTTGCAAATACTTCACGATACAGTTCATGTTTATTTTCTTTGAATAATTTTGTGTCCACTTGTTCAAATTACAAGTAAAAATACACATTTTCTTTCCAACTGCATTTTCTCCAAACTCACCATAAAATGTAACTCATATTAGAGTAGATATTTTTAACTGGCGTAATTTGTCTTTGCTGCCAAGCAAGCTGTTTACCAACATGAGAATTAGTGCTTTCAGATTAGACTATCGTGCCTAATGGCAGCATAAAATAGCACTCGAGTGTCTGTGTCTGCCCTTCCCCATTTGTCAGGCAAGAACAAATTCACCGTGGCAGAAGGGAAGGATGGAGGAAAAGGAAGAGGGAAGTCCCCTGTTTGTTAGCTCTCTCGTTTACACCATGCAGTGTCTGAATTTCTGGCCTTGTGACAGCACAACAGATGCCCAAATTCCCAACTGTTTAGCAGCAAAGCAGGACACAGCCCGTACTTCTCCATGCCGCCGGACACTGACATATTCTTTCCCATCGTGGGAAATGTCCTATTTTTTTCTGGGCACTTGGAAGGAGTTGGGGTACGGATCTGGCTGACTCAAGTGAAATTAGTTTGCATCGAACCACAGAGTTGTCTGCTGCCACAGACTTTGCTAGCTCCAGCCCATGTGCCCAGATTGTCCAACTGAGGCATGCTGCTTGAATAAAAGCATGGACACCAGGACTCAGAAGGCCAACAGAGTTGTTTGCTCCTTGCGCAGAGCCATCGCTTCTAGAGGTTCCCCAGGGAAAACATTTCCCCCTTCTGACTGTGCCACTTCAGCGCCTTCAGATTACAGCCCTGACAACGCCAAGCATTGCCCCCAGCTACTGAGGGGGGTGGCAGAGGCACCCTTCGACTTGGAGCTGAAATTTTGACACCTCTGGCAACAATCCAGAACACGACAGGCAACCAGCTTGCCCTGCCCTCGGAGTCCACGTGGCACCGTCCGATCCATCAGCAGCGTCACTACAGTCAACAGAAGCAACAACTGCCAGAGGGGGCCAGTTGAAGTATGTGTCATTTTTGCATGGTAACTTCACAACTATTTTCAAAAGAAATGGGAAAGCATGTAAAAACAACAAAAAAGGAAAACTGAGTTTATGCCTCCCAAGTAACAAGGGTTTTAAAAGTGCTACCAGGGTGAAAAAGACTTAAAATAGGATTAAAAAGAGAGCATGAGACTAAAGAATCTAATATGATTAAGTTACTTTTCTGCCCTTTTAAAATCCATGGATGAAATCCATCCACCTGCTCTAAAAATTGGAATTTTTAGGTGCTGACCTTCAGAATGAAACAGCAGGTCGAGCCTCATTTATTTAATTGCCCATGCTCCCTGCACAGCCAAGACAGAAACCTACATATCTTTGAATGATGGTAGAGAGAAATCTGGTCTCCTCTCTTTTGACGGCATAAGCACTTTCACAGCAATCAAGTCCTCCCAGGTGAGGCAGCCGCTGAATGAAGGTTAAGGGAAAATGCACAAAACACAAAGCATCTCTAATCCACTTGCAACAGGAGTAGTTACAGTGACCCCTTACAAAACAGTGAGGGTTTCCAGCAGACAGCTAAAGTTTCCAGCCCCGGGGTAATCGGACACTAGATCCCAAGCCTTCAGTTCCTGGGAGAAAGTCCAAACAAGCTGTTACTTAAAGGCCACTTTCACATCTAAGTTTCCAAGCTTCTCCGGGGACCACGGCAGGTTCAGACACTTGTCTGCCTAAACCAGGCCTGCAGCAGAGCTCGCCAGAGAAGAAAGGAGCTGCTCTCCAAGAAAACACCGTTCCCAAACTCAATCAGGTGAAAAGGGCACTCTCAGCCTCAGGAACAAAATGCTAAGCATTATGACAAATGCTAAGCAAGGAAAACAACCGGGCCTGGGACTTCAGTGTGTTTCAGATGCCTGGATCCCACCCAGTTTTTCTCCTTTAATATAAAAGGATAGAGACAATCAGGGAAGTATGTGCATAAGTCTCCTCCTGCTCCTAAAAGAGGCAAAACACATTTTGCCAGTTACTTCAAGCGATGCTTTGTCAATACAGCTGTGAAAAATGACATAGCTCATGGCAAGGACACCACGGGAGAGATGCAGAAAGCATCCCTAAGGGACACGACACTGGCAGGGCAAGTGAAGGTGTATCACTCACGACATTAAATCCCGCAGGCAGAAAACTTCAGAGGAAAGGCTGCCCCCACCCTTCATCAAGCTCACTGTATGCACATAGGGCTTACACGGACACAGAACCCCACCTTCTCTAAATGCCTAAGAAAATTATATTTAGGGTTATACTATGAAAAAAAAAAATCAGTCCACCTATGAAGCAGGAGACTAAAGTGGAGAAGAAAAGTAAAATTTATCTTTTCATTTCTTCCGCTATAGGAAAGGGCAATAAAACTGCATAGAACTACTTTAAATAATTATTAGGAACTATGCCTACTGCCTGATCAGCATTTTAATAAAAAAGGTATTACAGAAATGCCAGAGAAGCACAACATTGAATCCTCTGAGTGCTAAATCCCGTGTGGGAAAACAATGCAATCCATATGCACAAACAGACCCACCCTCACTTCACCTGTATGCCAGAACGCTCTGCACACCCAGCCGAGAGCACGGTGCGCTCAGCCTGTAGCCAGCTCTGCCCAGCCAAATGCGCAACGCAAGGACATGCCTGCTGATGGGCCAAGTCTCAGTGCTAGCCTACGTTAGCCTATAAACCAAGATGTAGCTTTCACTCAGATAAACTAAAACCCTGTATTTGACAAGTAAGCTCAGCACGCTGATCTTTTACAAGGGAAATACAGCACACAATAAAAAATGCTGGTGAAAGCGCCCTTTTGCTTCAATTTTTCATTCATAAAATCCTGCCTCCTCAAAGACATGGTATAAAAATAAATGTACTATGTCTGCAGGGTTTACCAACCATAGGGATCAATGCTGAGCAAACCCTGCAGGAAACTAGCTTTTTCGGTTATCAGGTAGCAGGAAGGGTATTTAATATAAACCACAACTGGTCATAGGCTGAATGGTGAGAATAAAATGAAATGCTGGTCAGCCATTTCACTGCTTCCAGACAGTTCTTCCTGTTCAGCTAGAAAGCTGATCCTGCCTTGGAAAACCACAGTGATCTTGCCGCATCCATCCAGAGGACCTGATGCCGCTGGCAGGCTCCAGCTCCTGTCCTCCAGTGGCATCCATAACCCCAGAATTGGCCAGACCAAAACGAATCAATCAAAGCGGCACAAAAATCCAGTGCTTCCCGTGCCAACATCCAGGCAACGGAATGTTATGGAGGCCCAGCTTGTTCGGCAGCTGGACTCTGCCCTGGGATCCAGTGAGCAGAGGTGGTGGCTTTCTGATGGAGTACGTGAAGCTGCTCCTCCTGCCCTCTCCTTCCAGGTACGACATCAGTATAAGGGTAGATTTAACTAGAAATACAATCAACATGTTGATACGCTTTGGGGAAGTCCGTAAAAAACATGAGGGATACACAGAGCATCCAGCTGTTAAACACTGGTGAGAAGGTGATTTCCAAGTCGAATAGAGTCACAGTGAAATGGTTTACCTAATGCTAGAAACAGCAACCCACAAACGACCCTCATGAAAACAAAGCTGGAGTCCAAAATATTTTTGAAACTAGTCTAAATATTTGTTCTTTTTCCAGGTTGGGAAGGGTTTTTACTTCCCCAGCTCTCAAGCCATTATCTGCACCAGCCCCGTTCACATGGGTTCATCCAATTTCTCAGCTCTTAGCTCATAAAACCTTAATCTTCGCATTTTGTAATTACAGTTTGTTTCCAAAACTATGGAGAGTCTGCATGAAATTAAGCTGACTTAGACACTTTTCTCATATCATATCCTAACCAGCCTATAGCATTCTGGAAACTGAAATAAAACATCCTTACCACAATGACTAATTCATCCATCCATCATTTTTGGGGGGTACTGGAGAGTGCCATTCCTGAATGCTCAAATATTCTCATTAATGTAATATTTCTGTAAAACCTTAACATTGACTTTCTATGCATGAATTTTCAAAGTAAATTCCTTTTTTTATCACAATACCCACTTGCAAAAGAAGCAAAATATTTAAGAATCATTCAGGCACTGCAATGCCACTAATAAAATTTCCCTTTCCAAGTGCCACAGTTCATTTTAAGGAACTGCTTTTAAAATTCATGATACAATCACAAGATAAATCCACATTCAAGACAAATTTTTGGATCCTTACAAAAAACCCCAGGTGTTTAGAAAAAACACACTGTGTTTAAGTGCCAGAATTTGCCAAGTAGCAGAAACGCTATCAAGAGCACAAGACTTGTGAAGTCCAATCTGACTCCAAATTAAATGGCAATTAATTTAATTAATTAATTAATTGATTAGAAGGAGAACCGTTACACATCAGGCAGCTGACTACAGACATGCTACAGCAGAGCCACGCACAGAAGGGAGAGACTTTAGGAGCAGACAAAGACAACTCAGTGATTGCCCAGTTTTTACAGAAAGTGTGTAACTTCCATTTTGGATTATCTGTGATTAAGAGAGCCGGTTCTTATATTTCCTAGGCACCTGTTACAATCACCACTTGTTTCCAAGTTTGATGTCATACATTTTCTCAAAGTTAGCAGCAGGGCATCAAAGCAGCGCCAGGTTTAAGAGGCAGAGGACCCGGAGGTGGCACTGCCTTAACAAGGAAGAAACATCCTGCAGAAGAGTGAGCTCGCACACTGCTATGCAGGCCACCAAACACACATCCTTGCTTGGCACCTCTGTCCTACTGAAAACCACATACCACCTTGTAAACTGGAACCTTGCCACCCTGACAGATGGACTTAAGTGTAGGCAGCCAAGAGACTATGTATAAGCATCGAATATGTTTTTTGAGAGCAGGACTTCCAGCCAGGAATGTTAAAACAGCTGGCCACAGTGAGCTTGCATGCCTACACTTAAGAGGATATGCTATTGCCACTCGAGCCCTGAGCTGGATTAACTTGGAAAATAAATAAAATAGCTTCCACAGCCACATAAGGTAAGTTTTTGCAGAATCAGGATTAGTGACGCTCAGGGGGGCTTTACTGACCTACGATAAGTGGGTACACCCGCAGGGTGGAAGAGTTCTTTGGTTCCGCAGCTCGGTGGAACTTTTATCGTGTGCATGTTTGTAAAGAAATGTTTCTCATCTGAACGCATCTTTATACATGTTACACTTCTTTGGGGAAAAAAAATAGAATGCAACACCAGCACGATTAGACACAAACACGTTAGTGATCTTCCACTTTATGTTAGAGGATGCTTTTTTTTTTTTAACTAACTGTCCTCACTCAGACACGTGTATCTGCGTGACACAGATCAGCTTCACCAGGCTTTCTTCTCTTTTTGAAACCTCTCAGTTCCCATGGCCCCCTCCTGGACTTTTTGTTAGCTCATGTCTACATGCAGACATACATTTTACATTATGACATCATTAGTATAGCTTGCCCCGGTAATAAAATCATACTGTCTTGAGAAACAGGCATTGCATAACACCAAGATGTGCAGTGGCTGGCCTGCAGAGCCATGCCCTGGCCACCTCTACCCCATGCCCAGGCCTGGCTGGGCTGCCTGCCGCCCACAGATCCCTCTCCTCCAGGACACCAAACATTCCAAACCTCTGAGAAGCTCCAAAAACCATGTTTGCTCACATCAACGTGCCAGACAATGCTCTTTTTTTCCCACTGAACTCAGATTGTACTCCTGCCCCTCAAAAAATCATTGGCCTAAGTCTAAAGCAAGGTAAATATTCAAACCTAAAGGAGTTAAAAGTCTTCTCAGAATTTCGCACTGTTTAAAAAAGATAATACCAAGATTTCTAATGACAACCAACATTGCTTCTAGCCCTGAGTAGCTTAAAAACTGAGAAAAGGTGATGGTACACTTCACTCTATGTTTAAACATGCTTTGTGTTCATTCTACTTCTCCCTGTGGACACAATCAGATCACAGGCATAAATTTTTCATTTACACTTCAGCTGGGTTCCTCATCTTTACTTTTCTGTATCACTGTGTATGAACTTCAACTCTATTCCCAGTATAGATCAAAGCTGCCTTCAGAGCCTGGCGACAGGGTCACATACAGTCTTCGAGCAGCTGCTGGTGTCTTTTACCTTTGTTAACTTTAAGGCTGATCTTTGCCACAATTAAAAGTTACCTGAGTCATTTTATTACGATTTCCTGTGCTAGAAGTGCTTCAGTAGCAGGCATCGTTTCTCCTGCAGTGAGGATTTCCGACCACTGACCTTGCTCCCACCTTTGGTGAAGACTTCTTCCTCCTCTCACCCCCCTCATCTCTCTTACTCTTCACTTCTCACCTACAGCCTTTCCATTTCCTCTTTTTCTCTCCATGTTTTTGAGGACTGTATGAAATCATCTATTTGCAAAAGTTTCAGTCCCCTCTCTGCTGCTTCAAACTACAGTTACTAACCTCAGCAACACGATGCTTTGCTTTTTCATACTGCCAATAAAGCTGATTCCAGGTTAATTAAAATTTCCATACCACTTAACCTTTCTCAGAGTGGAGGAAGAGAGGGAAAATACTTTTGTCAAATATTTCACCAGGCAGATTAGCAATGCTGTGAAAACAATACAAAAAACACGGATAACAACTCTTCCTCCTCCGGAAAACCAACAGTGCCTTGGGCTTTCTCAAGACACCACATATGGACTGTGCACGGCTTTAAAATGGTTCAGGGAACCATCAAATTGCTGAAGAATAGGTCAAAAGGAATTAAAATACTGATCCAGATCACTACTTTTGCTTATTAAAGTAACCGCACACACACTCCGAATGTATTCCTTTCATGCATGTCTGTTTTGAACAGAATTATTATCTCCACAGTTATCGTAAAGCCAAAGTAAATTGAACTGTAAATGGTAACGCTGAGCATCCAAAACCCCTTGGCAGCTCTCTCTGCCTCGTTAAGTGCCTCTCCTGATTTGAAAAGAATTTGAAGGAGTACGTGAGGCTCATTTCTTCCAGAATCACGCAAGATACTAATGCAAATTCAGAGAACAGTCCGTATTCTTATGCGTTACACAAACTATCAAAAATGTGCCGTGTTCATTATCATGTTCAAACTCAGAAGTTTAGTACCCAGTTATCCGAGAAACCCTTCTTCCATCAGAACAAGGACTGTGAAGAAGACCTGTCCGTACCTGCTGGAAGCCAGGTGCCAGATCGGAGTCTGATTTTGTTGCGTCCCTTCAGCTCTCACAACTGAGCTCTTAACCCTGAAGGTTTTACTTACTGTTTTATCAACGGGTTTTTTAACCCATTCTGAGTTGCCAGACAGTTTACCCATGTTAGTCAAAATTCATTGCTAGTTAAAGATAAATGAATGCTGGAAAAGTAAAAAGCAGCATGCCAAAATCTCTCAAAGTTCTTATAAAGCATTAACATCACAGACTGAGACTCTAGGCTAAAGGCACGCTGACCAATTTAGAAATATACAGCTTCTGTATTAGCAAAAAGAAACTTGAAGGGGCACGGCAAACTTTAACATTGCTTTCTGAAAAAGTCACCAGCTAACGCCAAGTGCAGAAAAGCGTCAGGGAAGCCGATTTCTGCTGTTCCGTTCCCCGTGCGGGAGGGCGTGAGCGGCCACTTTCACACGCGCTACGTGAGCTTCACCTGTTACTGCTGTTCAGCACTCCACAAAAAAAGAGGGGAAAAACATTTGACAACAGGAAAGCATGGCAATTTTACTTCAAAAGTTCACTTCTGAGGGAAAACTTAGCACAGATGTTGCTCAGAAAGAACAGGGCAGAAGTACCTGTAACTGGTCCCTCAGAGAGATCTGGGTTCAGCTTTCAAAGCACTGCGGTACTTAGATGCCTTACCTAGGTAAAGCGAGGCATTTTCTTTCTTGACATTGTCATCTAAGTAGGTTGGTCCCAAGGTATAGATGGGTGTCGAGCCCATGCCAATGAGGATTTGGGCACAGATGAATAAAGCTACATAGAGAGAGTGGTCGTTGCCGCCGGAGTCCTTGACACAGGCCGGCGAGTCCCACTGCTCTTTGGCGGTGCCATTGCCAGTCACGCACAAGCCCTCGTTACTGACGGAGGAGTTCAATTCCTGGATCTGGTACGGCGGAGAGATGAAATGAGGTAAGGAGAAGAGCGCAGCCCCCAGTGCGATGAAAAACCCCCCTACAGCCAGCCAGAGCGGCCTCCGTCCGCGCCCCCCGAAGTAGCTGATGAAGACCACCACCACCAGGCTCCCGATGTCGAAGCAGCTGACCAGCAGCCCCGACTCCGAGCTCTTGAGGCTGTATCTCCGCTCGATGGTGGTGATGACGCTGCTCAGGTAGCCGGAGACCATGAGGGACTGGATGAAGGTCAGGAAGCACATGCACACCAAGAAGAAGCGGGAGTCGGCCAGCACGGCCCGCAGGCACGCTCTGCCCGGCGGCCCCGCCAGCAGCACCGGTGGCGGCAGCGGCGGGCCCGGGGACACCCCTCGGCCGGGCACTGCCG
>VWZZ01006890.1:12971-24670 GCA_013399095.1 Psophia crepitans | reverse complement strand
CTGCCGCCGCCTGCGGGCCGGGGCGCCGGCGGGTCGGGCCAGGGCAGGAGAAGGCGCCCGGCACTCGCGTCCCCTCCGACCTCCCCTCGCAGCCGAGCGCGGAGCGGGTCCCGGGACCCCCGCGCCCTGCACCGACAGGGCAGAGCGGCAGCCCGCAATAAAACTGACTTACATCCCCTCGCAAGAGTCCTCGGAGCCCCTGCGGGAGGGAGAGCCCGGCGGCGGGCTGGCTTTGCGAGGGGCCGGCCCGGTGCCTTTGCTCGTCGCTGGAGGTGCGGAGCGCTGCAACTCCGCGCCCGCCGCTGAGCGAGGCAGCGGAGCGGGGCGCCCCGCGGAACCTGGGCGCGGTGGTCGGCCCCGGCCGGCATTTAGGATGCTCCGTGGTGGTGTATCGCCTTGTGTAAAAAGTAAGGAAATATTCGGAAGACGAGACCTGAATTACAGCAAAATTGATAAGAACGAACAAAATTATTATTATTTTATTACTATTTTTTAATTTTTAGGAAAATAGAAAGCCAGGCCACCTAATGATCCACTTTGTCCAGGGTCTTGTCTCCAATGTAAACTGTCTCCGAAAGTGGAAAACATGCACAAAACCTGGAAAAAGTAGTTTGGAGTTTACTTCTCACAGAGTTTCCTCCTAATGCCCCTGTAGTTTCTGTAGTGTCCTGAATTGCGCTGGTTTGTTTCCCTCTCAAGTCTTTGATTTCAGTGCCCTGGTACTAAAATAGGTCCAGGTAGTCCTGTTGTGGTTTGATAGAGGGTGAACCGATGAGATACTCATCTTTTTGCCCGAAGTTTTATTATAAAATAATTCCAAGAAATACTCCAAAGAAGTATAGTAGCCTACACCTTTCTGAATAGCTAGTGCTTTTCTGGCAGGATAGAGGATTTACCTTTGCTTTGTTTCTGCTCCTTAGAAAAAAAAAAAGTGTTTAAGACTGACTCATCATATTGGTTAACTTATTTATAGTCTTGATCGATAAGATAGTTTCATAGGATACCGTTTTCAATTTTTATCAAACTTGTGCTTGATACCTCTTTGTGCTTGCTTAGCATTCAAACAGCTCGAGCTCAATGCTGCCAAAACAACACTTTTTTTTCCTGGGTTTTTACCATATTTCTCCTGACCATAAGGTACCCCAAGTTCAGCGGTTGTCTAGGCCTGTAGGTTTTTAGCATTCTCTTCGATTCAAACAGGTTTTCCAGGATTCTTGAAAAACTCCTCGCAATGATTCTTTCTTTTTAGATAAGGTCTCTAACACAGTTTCTTCTATTTCATCATCCCACGGCTTGTTTTTACTGCAGCTCCTCTCTTCTTTTTCCTCTTCCACTGTCAGCCCCTCATGTCCACATCTGCCTTCGCGCCAGCTCTGGCCCTCACCCAGCCCTCAGTAAGCTGATTCAGCTCACTGAGGCATCAGGAGATCAATCCAAGGGAAAGAAACTTTGTTTTTTGCTGTTTTTATGATCTGAATCACTTCACCAAGGATGGAAGCACAAGAGCTTGCCAAAAAAAAAAAAAAAAGAAAGAAGAGGAGAGGGCAATGGGATAAGAAGAAGAAGAAGAAGAGAGGATGGTCCATTTTGACAAGGACAAGCTCTATTGAGCCATCCCTAAGAACATACATGTAATTCAGCTGGTAGTCAGTAACCCATTAAACTTCAGTAACTCCCTTGCACTATGATGAACTAATAATGCAGTTTGTGAGCTTTAAGGATCATGTTTTTATACATCCAGTTTGGGATCTTGTTCTATGACCAGGATTCCTACCCATTATTTTATAAAACCAACAACAATTTTCATGAGATCACAGAATAACAGTAGATATCACAAAAACATTGTCCAATCCCATGGGAAAATATAAGGGTGCAGCATTCCCAGCCTTCACAGCAGATGCAAACAGTACAGCCTGCAAACAGGTACAATTGCTATTCTTTCCGCGGTGGCAAACAAACCTATCAAGAGATAAAATTGTCCTTAGGACTAGGTGAAGATATTTGTTCTAGGAAGCTGCTCCAGCTGAACACAGATGCCAAAATGCCTGACTTCCCTGCTTACGTTTGGCTCTGAATGCTTAAATAACACGTTAGCTGAGCAAAAGTCTGCAGAGGGTATGAGCATCCGGTGCCAAGGGGTGAATGGGACATCAATACTACTCTCTTCGCTTGACAGGTTGATTACAGAAGGTGCAATGATGGTACCCAAGTTCACAATAAAACGTGTAAGACTTATTATGCAAACCTGCTGCTTTTAAAGTTTCACCGTAGTGAATTTAAAATACATGGTATCCCGCAAGCACAAAGCAATCGGTGTTGCAGAATGCTCTGTTTACAGCTACGGCTGCAAAAGAACATAGTTCCCATTTTGCTAGATTAAGGACATGGGCTGACATCCTACTTTTGATTTGTCTGTGTTAGTGAAAGAGATTAAGTCAGGACAAGTGGGAGACAGGCCCTTCATCTTAACAGTGCTTACCTAAATTCCCAGCCAACAACCTCCTTCCATCATGGGCTGTCCCTGTGTGGGGGTGAGTGGGACATGACCTCTTGGCAGAGAGATGAGAACCATCAGTGGAAAGGGAGAGCAGTACCTTCATTCAGGCTGGCTTAGTCTCATGAGCTGTATCTGTTTCAGAAGAGAAGGTAAATGGGTTACAAAAGTGCCATCTTTTTAAGGTCACACTTTAGTCGTGATGGATTTAGGGCTTGACATGTACTTGTTAGTCTAAGGAGCTGCTGATGCCCGATGCGATGCCTCAGCCTGGTCTATTCCAGGCCGCAAAGAACACAGTGGGAAGAACTCAGCTGAAGGGTAGCATGAGTTGAGGACTCTGCTTTTTCTTGAGCATTTCACATTTCCAGCCATGTTTTCCACTTGATGCTATGCCACAAATGCAATAAATCAGCACACTTGTCTTCCTTCCCCTTTTCTCTAACACTGCTGCCATTTTTGGGCAACATCTGCTCTTCATTCCCAGCCTAATATTAATAAAGCAATAAGCAAAACAGGATGTGCATTAGGAGGCTAATAGGCTTTAGGACCTCCTGGAGCGTGAGCATGGGGAAGCATAAAGCGAAAGGACAAGTAACTTCACTCCTAAGGGACTCGCACCAACCTAGTGTCCTAATGAACTCCCGAGGGCAGCTCGCTGCTGGAATAGAGCAGCTCATTATTTTTATTTGGGAGGTCAGTGAGAGCACTTATAACAGCAGATCTTAAACTAAAGAGTTCATTTAGTACAAGAAATTAGCTTAACCACACTCAGATACTCTTCAGATAAATTCACCTTAACGTTTGTCAGTCTCCAGAGAAGAGCTGGCTATGGTTTCATAAATGAAATAAAGAAACCACGAATGGGAGGAAGGTGTAAAGTGATAGGGGAAAGGAAGGGAAGAGAAATACAGTCTCAGAAACAGTGGTTAAGCTTAGGGCTGACAGCTATCAGTATTAAAACTGTGCGTATCAGAGAAGAAAGGGCTACTTTTCTCATTCGAGGTCACTCTACATTATGGTCTGCCCTGTGCCATGGCCTGCCGTGCAGGGAGCTGCCCCACGATCCGCAGCGGGGCCCGGGCGGTGGGAGTGATGGGTTCAGTTGGCTGTCCGGTGATCATCGGGCACAGAGAGGTGGTGAGCCGGGCTTGCATCAGTGTGGGGGGCCCAGTCGGACGCAGAAGGTGGTAAGGCAACCTGCAAAGGGTAGTGCAGGGAAGGCTCTGGCATGCCTTGCCCATCGCAAGGCTGAATCTGGCACCCTGCCTATAAACATGGGCTCCCACTTGAGTGCCTAGTCACAGGATAAAGCCCGTGTCGCCCGTATTACTCATAGTGATGGTTCTGTAGGGCTTACTGTTTTATTTTAGAAGATGCCAAGTCTCAGAACATAGTTATAGTGAATCTACTTGTGATAATTTTAACAGTTGTGTTCAAAATTAGACTTCTCAAGTAAAAGTCCAACGTTTAGCTGTGTTTGTCTGAAAAAGCTAGTCGAGCATCTTAAAAATGGAACTGATTCTCATTTATTTATGTCTATCTCCTATGCAACTACACACAGAAAAACTCTTATTATGAAAAATAAATTTAAGTGTAAAAAGTCTCAGTTGTTTTTATATAGAAGGAGTATAAGGAATAAAAGATTTAAAAAAAGAAAAAACCTTGAAGAGAAAGCATAGAAGAAACAAGGAGAAACTAAAGCAAGTTTTCTTTCTCTACATGCCTTTAACCTCTGGAGATCATATTGATAAATGCTAAGTGACAGACTAGGAGGCAGGGGCTCTAATTCCCAACCCTGCAACATGTCAGGCTGTGCTAGGAATTTGTCTAGTGGGCAGAGGGAAGGGGGAATATGCGGGAAGTTTTCAGAGTCAGCACAGGACCTCTGTACGGGCAGTCTCTCATGTCTGAGGAGAGCTGTGAGAGCTTCCTTTCCTCCACTCTGGGGCCAGGCTGGAGCCCCTCTCTTGGGCATCACAGGATGCCAAGGCTCTGGGCAGCTTTGAGCCATAGCCCGTCCTGCAACGCAGTGCTGTAAGTCCTGCACTCTAGCCCCGAGCAAGGAATATCTAAAGGCAGATAATCCACCAGATAATCATCAAAGATACCTTTTCTCCCAAGTTATTTACACATAAGATCACAGAATCACAAGGGTTGGAAGGGACCTCAAAAGATCATCTAGTCCAACCCCCTCTGCCAAGGCAGGGCCACCTAGAGCACATCACTCAGGAACGTGTCCAGTTGGGTTTTGAATGTCTCCAGAGAAGGAGACTCCACAACCTCTCTGGGCAGCCTGTTCCAGTGCTCTGTCACCCTCACAGTGAAAAAGTTTTTCCTTACGTTAACCCAGAACCTCCTATGCTCCAATTTGCACCCGTTGCCCCTTGTCCTATCGCTTAGTGAGGCCGAGAAGAGCCTGGCTCCATCTTCCCGACACTCACCCTTAACATATGTATAAACATTGATGAGGTCACCCCTCAGCCTCCTCTTCTCCAAGCTAAAGAGACCCAGCTCCCTCAGCCTTTCCTCATAAGGGAGATGTTCCACTCCCTTGATCATCTCTGTGGCTCTGTGCTGGACTCTCTCCAGCAGTTCCCTATCCTTCTTGAGCTGAGGGGCCCAGAACTGGATATTCCAGATATATAAGATATACCAGATTATTAAACACCAGGATTCCTTCTTAGGAATGTATACAGGGCTGTGGTAGCCTAGCAGCAATGAGATATGGCATATGCCTTGAATGCAAAGGCACATTTGGTGCCTCTAATTGTTCCTAAGATCTATACCTCTGGTTTTACCCTGGTTTTTTTTTCTGCTGTCACAGCAGTATCGAGTATTAAGGAGACATGAGATACTCACACAGTCTACATGGGAGAGGAAGAAGGGAATTGTACTGTGCCTTTCTATGCCATTTCGTTTTCATGTTCACATTTTTTCCCCAAAAGTCCCAGTTCCTCTACTACATCCTGCTTTATAAATGATATAAACATCCGTCTGAAACTGTGGAAGCATTATTTGAACCCAGGATCAAAGCCATGAGCAAAGACTAAACCAGATTTCCCTCTCACACTCACTCACAGAGATCTCGTTTCTCAACATCTGCCGCTTTATTTCAATGTCAGCTTTCAGCGGCCTTTTGGCAAGAATTCTGTATTCATGTATAAGCTAATGCATTTATATTTGGTTAATATATGCATTATGACCTTAACCATCCTTAAACATTATCCTCCTCTCTGCACATATATGCCTTTAAGTGTGCTAGTTTCAAATGTTAAGTGACAAAGTCAAAATACTTTGAAATAACCATTTGAATCTGTTTGAATTCCTTGCTCATATCCAAATTCAAAATTCTGTATTAAAATAGAACATTTGCTCATTGTTTTTTTCCCTCCACCTGATCGTTAGTTTCTCTCAGGGGAAACACACTGGCAAAATCACAAAATATCAGCACCACAATAGAAGGAACATGGAAGAATGCCACTGGGTAAAAATATCCTCTCCAAAACTCAGTGCACAGGAACATAAAAATGTCTGGGAACTCCTGGGTCATCATCCCCTGATCCCAGTTACCACAACACGATAAGCTTTTAGTCTACTACGGGCCACAGTGTCGCCTGACCACAAACATCACTAACTGCAAACCAGGGGGTTTAGTGCAAAACACCAAAAAAACCCACAAAATCTATAATGCACCATTAGTCAGAGAGCAAGAAAAAAAAAATCAATTTCATTGCCAGCTTCTAAGTAAATCTACTGTGTGTCCAGAGCTAGATACATCCCATCCATCTTTCTGGACAACACCTATTTCTGAGTTGGTGCTCCAAGGTGTCAGCCCAGCCAGCCACCTCAGGTGGGAGTCAGCAGTGTGCCGCGTCAAGGGACAAAGGGAAAAAGCATTCGTCCAGGGAAAGTGCGTGTCATTCAGAACCGATACCTTGAAATTAAATCATGAGCAAGTTTAATTAGTGAGTAGCAATAAAGTAATTGAACACTGGTGAATATAGAGAAAGGTAGCACAAAATGAGGGTAATGCAAGAAGGAGCGATGAGAATAGACTCATGAAGCACATTGCCATCTAAAATGTGATTTACTGTAATCAGTTCAGTAAATCTGAGAATATTAAAAATGTTCTTCAGTTGCCAGCACAGAAGCTAGCTTCATCCTCTTTCAGTAGACCTGAAAAGGGAGCAAACTGCTGAAATTAGGAGAATTATGCTCTGAGATAAGTCAGTAAGACTTCCACTCCCTATCTCTGGAGTGGTAAAGCCCTGGGGCTTTCAAAGCCCTTGAGCTACTGCACATCTCCAGCACTTAAACCAAACTCTCTACCTAGAATATGAAAAACAGAAAGGAATGTAGTGAGCAATTTACAATTATCTGGTCTGAAGCAATACAGTGTAAAAAGCAGAGCTATAAAAATGTAGCCAGGAAAGCAACTGGTAAATATGCCCCAATGTTCAAAACAGATTTAGGCCAGATATGAGAGCAGGGTTTTGTTGTTTTTTAGGAAGAATATTTTGCCCAGCAAGGCATATTTTACAGCCTTAGGGTCCCTATACAAATAAAACTCGCAGATCTCTTAGAAGAATGCATGCAAAATTATTCTGAAGTTATGTATTTATTATTATAAGGCTGAAAAAAGAAGCAAAGGAAATGTTCTAAGAGGAACCATATGCTGAGACATTATTCACCTATCCTTGAAAACATGTTTTTAATGTGGGCACTCTGAAAGCTTAATTCAGCAAGCAGCAGCCTCTGCAGCTGCTCAGCCAAGAAAGTTTTCAGGCATGGCAGTCATGGAGATTTATATATGAAATCCAGTGGTAAATTCAAACTATTGCAGCCTCCCAGTCCGTGTTAAAGACCATTCTACTGTTGCCCTGAGTTCCAATCTTCGTGGCCCAAAGTCTCATCTGAGGTATAGAACAAAGCGATTTCACTGGGTTCTGGAAAATACCGTTGGGTTTGTTCTACCCACAGTACTGAGGTCAGGTGTCCAGCTGCCACCGAGGATGAACACCGACTTTAATCCAGTATTCATTGGTTGGACAGAGACTGGGGAAACTTGCTGCACTGGAGCTGAAATGAGAGGCAGCAGGGCAAAGGTGCGGTGACCATTGCCCTCATGGGTCTTGCATTCAGCGGGGTTGGCATTTCTAGTGTTTCGTGGGTGTCACCAGAGACAGGTGGAGATGGGAAAAAGCAAGCTAGCCCCATTTTTTGTCCAGTGAATTTCCTGCCCACAGCCTCCTACCACAGACTCTACTGCTGCCTCCAGATGTGATCCAGCTATCTCATTGCTGTCAGGAAGAGGAAGGTCACTATTGCAGTGCTTCTTTAAATGATAGTGTTCTGTATCAGCTAAGCTAAGTCACCAACCTGTGCAGCTCTTCAGCTTAGGGTCACAGATACTTGTAAGATGCTTACAGTCATGACATCTTGGGGAAGGCCTGTTCTCATTTCAACTTTAGTTAGCAGGTTAAATCATAGCAGGAAGATGGGACATTTTCATTAGAAGTACTGGCTAGAACAGAGTGAGTCATTGCCAGAAGTGGAATTGCAAGAGGGGCTGAGGTACTGCAGTTCCCTCTTCTCCAGATGCAGTTTCCGCTCTGCGATGGTGGAGGGAGGCTCTATTTGCTCCCTTCCTCCACTCACCCCAGCTGGCAACATGGTCCTGGCCTGGGAACTGGGTAAATGCTATTTTGTCTATGATTATATCTGTAACCAATAATACAACTCACAAAAAAGTTAGGGGCTGAGCAGTGTGTGAGGGCTGTTGACCCAAGTGTGCCCGGGAGCACAAGTCCCCTCAACCAAAGCCGGGCACCATAGCCCCCTTTCACCAGATGGTGATCTTTTATTTTCTTTTTTAAAAGTGCTTTGTATTAAATATTAAGTTATTATTAAATGTCTGTAGGGACCATTAAGACCTGGATGTTGTGCAGTGTTCAAGGCGACACTGCGGAGTGTGACCTCAAGGCTCTCATGGTAGGCTGGAAGTTGTGTAGGATGTTGCTGGGAGTGCTGCTCTCATTGTCAGCAGGAGCAAACACTGAGCTTCTTATTGTCCTTACTACTCCTCAGAACCCCTTCTGGTCCACAGGGACAGAGCTTGGCTTTGTACAAGAAATGCTGCAGTCCATCCACATTCAATAGACAACATTACCTGTGGTGAACGGAATTAAATGCTTTTACATATAAAATGGACATGTAAAATTAATCCTAAATAGTTTTAAAAGGAAAGCCTGCCTAGAATGATGCTCATAAAGCAGAATCTCACTCAGATATCTTTAGTCTGTCACTGTTGTCCCTGCAGCTATTATTTTGCCTTTCATGTCATGACGCTGCTGGATCTGAAATGTCAGAAAATGGGTTTCCTATCCATCACCTAAAGGAAGAGTTGCTCCCAGCATAAGGACAAGACAAAGTAACTAAAGCTTCAAGGACAGTGTTGTCAGGCATCTTTAAGTATTAAAAATGCTATTTAGAAGTACAACTATAAGTGAAAGAGAAAGAGCTTGCCAAAAAATAATACTTACAGACACACACGTGCACACAGGCACACACGCACGCAGACTACGCTCACGCTAGTAACAAATAAAGGGAAAGAGTTGGCACTGAAGACTGAATGAAAGGGTGTGAATTCAGTGGAGTGGTATAAAACCACTAGAGAAGGCAAACCAAGCTGCAGTAGGTGCTTCTCCTCTCTCCTTATACGGTGCCCAGTGCTTGCTCTTTTACTGCTCATCTGTTGAGCAGAAATTCCCACTGACGTGTGTTGGGCTGTGTTCTGTGAATTAGGAGATGGGGCAGTGGTGAATTCACCAAGGGTTTGGTTTTGGGTTTGTGGGGGGTTTTTTTGTGTTAGCTACACACAAGAGATGAAATGCTGTCCGAAGTCACAGTGTAAAATCCTGGTCCCACAAAAGTCAATGGTAAAATCTCCATTGCCAGGCACTTACTCTGCAGGTTATTGTCTCCTTCAACCCATTTTTTGTCTTCTGAGAAACAAAGAACCTACATACACCTGAAACCTCTTTAGGAGTGTCTTTGACTTTATATCTGTGGGATCCTGAATACCTGGGGAAAAAAATATGGCCCAGTCTTCTGAAAGAAGAACAGGCTGGAGAACTGGGAGTGCCAGTGCCATCCCCCAAACACGACCTCCAGTTAGTGCCTCTGAAGAAATTAGTGCCAAGAAGAACTTAACCCAAACTGCTGTACCCTCACAGCCAACCCCACTCAAACACGGTGTTGCCTCACCATGTATACATGTATTGCTTGTATGCGAAGGCCAGGGCATAGGGTGCCAATGCCAGAGCATATGTGTTAGCCACCATGTCAGGTACCTGTCCCGAGCTCGCAGCAGATCCTACAAGAGAGACAAAGCCCTCTCAGAAGATGTGTTTTCCAGTAGGACCCATTAAGAGGCGCCCTGCACTGAGAAGTTTGACACCCCGTCCCCCCACCAGCCTCAGGTCAGCAATTATGTTTCAGCAACAAGGATATCATTCAAACAGGGAGGGAAATATGGCTCCCAGAAGGATGGCTTGACAGCGAAAAGCAAAAATACCTTTGCAATTTTCAACCGTTTGAAGATGGTAGAAGTCAGGGTTTTATGCAGGGGTTGTAGACTAAGGAATCATATTGTTCAGCAATCCTTGAAGGATGAAATCCTTAAATTCAACAGTATTTTGAAATGTTTAGTATTATTCAGACATGTAACATAGAAAAATTCTCTCTCTCTGCACATGGACAGCAAAAAGCCATTCACACCTAGCTACCTGAGGGGACAAGTTTTACATGTTGGGTCTTCAGACAGAAGTCAAACTGCAGCCTTCAGGCACAAATTAATTCCTCCAAGCTCCACTGCCATCATTTACAGTTTGTTGTGTCTTCCTGCACATTTCCTACTTACCTACCTTACACCCATAAAAACAGAGGATGAGAGAAGTCCCCTGCATTCAAATGCTCCTTCTTGGAAGACCAAAGCCATTTTGGAACAGAGGACTTGATAATATGCCCATCATTCACAATCTAAATGACAATGTGCAGCATTGGTTTTTAAATGTCAAGGTCATTTGTGGTATTTCTATTTTGAGTAAAATGGGTCCTGCTGTTTCCATGGTTTCACCTGAAATATGTACTGAGCCTCATTGTTAAGAACCTTGAAACCCAACCATTCTAATAAAAAAATAGGCATCCTTTTCTGTAGGTAGTTAATTTGAATTTAAATACAAAGCAGTCTGTATTTACCCTGGATGGGTTCATGGATCTCTGCATTGCACTTGTGAGCAAAAACAGATGTTTGGATTATCCAATTTACCCTTCTTTTTGCATATTGCACAATTACAGCTTTAATTGTTTCTACAGCATAGATTGTTTCTGCAGTAGAAAGATCAGCTTTATTGTTTACTACACATAAGGAAATATCAGCTTTATTACAATAAACTATTGAGGAAACATAGTAGCTCGCAGTCATAATGAAAATGCAAAAGAAACACAATATTCTTTAAAGAGAGGTTTTAAAAGGTTAGCATTGCTTCAGATTGTATTCTATATGTTCACATTCAGCTGTGGAAATACCAACAGTTATGAGAACTGCTAGATTTTCCAGGATAAAATAACAATTTTCCCATGATTGTTGTTAATACTTAATAACTATTAATCAGAAACAGAATGCTGGAAGGAGATGGAAGAATGACTCAGATGAATAAGGCAAGGAATAGTTTAATGAATTTTCAAACCTCAAAATGCAAAATTAAAACTGTGGATACTGAAAGACAGAAGATTTCCATATTAAGGCCTTCAGCACTGTTCGTGTTGAGTTGCCAGTTTCAGTATGCTCATCTTTGCGACATTATTGGCATAAACACTGTGTTTTGTCACCAAAATGAGGTTACAGAGATGTAGCTCCACTGATTTAGATAAGATTGGAGCAGACACTGCGTAGCAAGGAGTCCCTTGTCTCATTGGGCAATCTGGCCTAGTGTAGGGTCTCTCTGCCCATGGCGGGGGCGGTTGGAACTAGATGATGTTTGTGGTCCCTTCCAACCCAAACCATTCTGTGATTCTATTAACTGGCCACCTTTACAGCCCAATTTTAGGCAGAATATAGAATATAACCAAGTGTGGAGCCAGGTCACTACTTACATTTTCCTTCCTTCCTTCCTTCCTTCCTTTCTTATTCCCTCACGAC
>VWZZ01006890.1:0-12806 GCA_013399095.1 Psophia crepitans | reverse complement strand
CATCAGCTGATGCTGTCATAATTCATATGTCACAATCATCAGTCTGTAGTATTTTTCTCATTTGCACTCTTTGTGCAGCTGCAGAAGACAAAGAAAATGTAAGTACATAGAGGAAAATTGCCATTTTATCTCTGAAAAATTACAATGTTGAGGAAAGTCTGTTCATTTCCCCCCTATCAGGCCAAGAGATTTTAAAAGCAGTAGGTGGGATCCAACTCACCTAACTGTAGCTGTCTCATACATGGCCATCCATGCTGGGTTCATGGACTAGGCTCCATATTCAACAAATACAGTGGGAAGTCAGTGGTTGTCCTCTATATCTTTTGCTCCTTATTTTATACACATGCAATGAGTAGCTACACCAATGTGAAAATGCTTAGAACGTCTGTACAATGAAGTAGCTCTGAACAGTTTTGCTTAGTGTCAGTGGGATTTTATACAAAACTACAATGGGTGAGGGCTTAAGACTTTGGTTTGTGGTCCCTTCCAACCCAACTAGACGGGTTACATCTATCTCTATGTCCTTCAGTGTTAGTACTTGGTTGATATATTTCTCATATATTGGATTCTAAAGTCCTGTAGGGTTTTAGTTATTGGAGGGGGGGATTTGTACACTTTGATATATTTTCCTATTCTTATTTAGTCAGAAATCCAAAAAGAAAATTACAAAAAAAGTACAATGATTAATGTCGGGCTTGCTTACATTCTCCATTCCTCCTAGCCATCCCTGAACCCTTCCTCATTCAGCCTTCCAAAAAGTCTGTCCCATCGCTCAGCCAGCTATGCCAGAAGTCACCTAGTAGCTGTGCAGGAGGACGTCCAGGTCCTGCAGTGCGTGGTCTCTGCATCACAAGGGAGACAGTGCAGACCACAGAAGGATGAATTGTTCCTACCAGCCTCACTCTGGCATGATGTCGTAGCTTTGTGCTGTCCTCATCCTGTTCAGCCAAACGAGCTGTCCTGAATCTAGCTTTCAGAGCAAAACCACATCACACAGGTAGAGCTTGTGTCATATCATTGAAGAGGCATCATGATGTAACGAAGTATTACATCAGACACAGCAAATGCATTAGTAAGTTCTTAATCTTTTTTCTCTTTTTTTTTTTTTAATACAGACAGACCTTACAAACATGCAAGTTTTGTTATATACTTTCTTGTATCTCAGGACAGAAGAAAAATGCACAAGGTAGAAAGTATTCCCAGCACTTAGAGGCCTCAGATTCCTTGAGTTTAATAGTTTTAAGAGCTGAGATGTTAATGACTGTAAAACCCTATCTACAGTCTTTTAACATAACAGAAATTACTCAAGACTGTCATATCCTAGCACATCCAAATGAAAGCAGAGAAAGTTACAACCAGGTAAGACTTTGGAAGAAGTATGGATGTTTCACAGAGTGACCTACCTTAGACAAGCTTACACTGGGGCAAGGTGCTTAGAAATCTTTTTTTTTTTTTTTTTACATTTTTTTCCCTCCCACTCCGCAGCTACAAAAAGCTCTTTCAGCTCTTTCTTAAACCTCAGGATATGCATGGCACATCAGTATTGAAACCTCATTCATTTTTCTAGTTTTGCAAAAGGGCATACATTGGGTTCTTTTGATCAAAATTACTGGCCCTGGGAGAAAGAGATTTTCTAGTCACTTATCCTGTCTTCGCCTGCAAAATAAAATCTGTGCAGTCAAGAGTTTCAGTCAAGAGTTTATAAGGAAAGCTTCGAAGCACTGTAGACAGAAAAGAATTTCAGATACCTCTTAGCTATACAAAGCCCTTACTCTTCCCTAAAAGAAAACCGTACAGTAGGTGCTCTGCTGCCAATTCAGTGAGTGATAAGGACACACAGATTTTTAATCAGCTATGTTAAAACTCAGGTAAGTCTCTGCTGTTGCTTTTAGCATGAAAGAATATAAATATTTTGGAACAGATTTTGTATGGATAGCGTGAGAATACTTTTTTAAAAAGTTTATATTTTCCATCCTGTAGGACATTTCAGTGTCTAAATGTAGGTAACACTTATAACCTACATGTAGAAGGTCCTGCTCTAGTCACTGAAATTAAAATACTTGACTCACTTGCCAAGTACAGATGTCAAATACCATTGGAGATGTCTCAGGGCACCTGGGAGCACTGCACAAAGGTGGCAGATATGGCACAAGCTATGCAGGAGAACCATGCCTTTCCAAACTTCAGCAGGAGATCAGGCGGGACACCCAAAGGGCATGAGATTCCTCCATTAGGCAAATTCAACAGAGTTTGGAGCTCCTTGTGTAGACTGCTGTTTAAGAGTGGCTTGAAGAGCACACAGCAGTGAGTATTGTCTGTCAGCTGCCTCTGCCAGTTAGGTTTAGACACCTAGTGGTGTTTAAATTTCAGCTGGTGGAATTGCCTTTGCTTAGGCAATACCTGAGTTCAGGCGCGTGGCCTTAGTTCTACAGTGCACATGCAATTCAGGCACGTGTCTTTCAAGTAGTATTTCAAGTTGAATTTCATTTTAAGAAGTTTGCAGACCATACCTGATTGGTGAAAGAAATAGGAAAACATGTCTTCCCAAGAGATTTTTGTGGGTTTTTGGAAACTATGAAATAGGCTTTTACAAACAAATTTATGGGCCTAAAGAAGCATTTGACTATTGGATGCTGCTATAGCCAACGGGGATTTTGTAATAAAAAGATTCATTTGTTTGCAGTTCACTCAGTATTTCACTACTGTGAACTTAGATAAAGCTCAGATTTCTTCACTCCCAGGGCTGAAGTGAAAGATTACAAACATAAATTATCATGTTTTTATAGAAGAACCAATTTCTGGTATAAAAATATATTAAGGAAGAAAATATTAGTATTTTAAAAGAATAAATGGGTCTTATTATCTAACCTAAGTAAAACTCCTTACCTTTCCTTGAATAGGTTCTGTAGACCTGTCTGAGGTCTTAGGCCTTATTTATTGTTTCAGGGTCTGTGTAATTAGCTTATAACTTGGCTGAGAAAAAATGGTAAACTTCAAGTAGAGATATTTTAGTTCATGTTTAAAAAAATAAAAATCCATTTCTTAGCAGACTACATAGCAAAAATGCTAACCTTCCCAAATCAAACGCATGATTATTTCAGTTGCTTTTTAAGCTAAAGCAGGGCTTGGCTTAATCTGATCTCATTTCTCCAGCCATCATAATTTTTTTACATTCAGCTGGACAATGTGTGCCAAATGCATTTTCAGTTAATAAATTATTTTTCCAGAAGTTTTGCTGGTATTTACAATGAAATTACTAAAAGATGCTGATCTGCTCACTTTGTCGGTAGGTTCCCCGGCCTGTTTTTGCCCAAACCCACTCACTCAGACTTGGTAGGAGACACACGTTCTGTAGTGTAAATGGGCCGTGTATCTCCACAAGATACTCCAACACCCTGGTCCCTCCTTTTGCCCTGCAGAATCAAAGCAGACTGGCCCCAGGAAGAGTGAGTGCTTCATCCTCATCAAGTGTGAAGAAAGAAAAGCTGTTATGTCAGCAATTTCCAGGGCATCTGCTTTTGCATGAAGTGTTGCACCTCTATTTTACAGCTTTGAGTGGGCAGCTCTGTCCCAGCTCTCTGGATTTGACTTTCCTCCTCTATAATGAGTACACTGGCCATCCTTGTTGAAATGTCTTGACTGTTACACCTATGTATCGCTGTACTAAAAGCACACATCAATCAAAGAGCGCTTTCACCCTGCTCCTTTAACCTACACCTTTCAACAGTTCCTCCCTTCTCTGTTGACATCCTGGTTATGGGGTCAGCTCCAAATATCTGCCCTCCCCTCTCTTGACCTTCTCAGTCCCTTCTTTCCAATCACCTTTCCCAGTATGGCTTTTGTTTTCCAGCTCAGTGCCACTGTAGTGCAGGGGTCTGACCCACAACTCCCCTTCTCCCCATAGCTCCTGAACCCTCCTGACCCCAGAGGTGAATCTTGATCCTGCTCCCTACTGCCTTCCTCCCTGCTGGGACTGTGCCAACCACTGCCCCAGCAGCAACAGTGTCTCGACACAGAAGCACAGCTCTCACCTCGCAGCAGCACTCCCAGCCATTTCGTACGCATTTGGTGGAGGGCCAGAGCCCAAGGCAGGCAGGACCCAGGCAGCTGTGTGCACTCTGGATCCTGCCCTGAAATCTGCTGCTAAATAAATGGAGAGAATTCTTTAAATGTTTTCTTGTCATGCGGTCTTCCTTCCCAGGGGCATCCTGGTTGGTTGTTTTTTTTTCCCCTGATAAGAAATAATTTCTTTGATTTACCTGTTTCAGTGAAACATCAGGTTGTTTCTCAGATCTTATTATTAGCCAAAGCCATGAACTCCATAAGCATGACAACAACCATCAATACAATTTTGCACTGCATTACTATGTTAAACAGTAAAACACTGTTTATAAAACCCAGAAATACTCTATCAATTTAAGTGCAAAAGTACAAAACCACCTAGTGAAAGATGGAGGTAGCAGGACCCAAATATTGGTAGTATCCAGTAAGGACCAGGTACCTAATGGGAGCTTGTTGCTTGGGCTGTGCTGCCTACTGTATTTGACTAAATCCTGGTCCTGTAGGTGTGGCTCTGGCATTTTTAACCCAAATCCTCCATCAGTGTTAAAATTTTGGGCTCCCCATGTAAACTAACTGACAGTCTGATCCAAACTGATCCTACAAAAACATTTAACAAGTCCCACAAGCAGTAGGAGATGCTCTTACTATCAGTAGCTGATCTATTTGAGGAAAGATGGAGCAAGTATGATGAAGAAGTTAAAAATAAGTTCAAAGATTTGTGTGCTTGGCCACTCCAGTTTCTGTCCCTGTTATCTAACATGCTTACCTCAGAAGAAACCTCTGATTTAATTAGAAGTACCATTCTGGGATTCGTGCACTTACATAACAAAGCACCTTGGGAAAGAATTAAAAAAAGACCTTTTTACCAAGAATACTCTCCCAAAATATTAATTATTCAAGTGTATAATAATTACAGCATGGAACTGCCCAGCTAGCCAGCTCACAGTTTTGCATATGGTGAATTCCAATAGTTGCAGGCAATTAAGCCTGGAACCTATGCGATGCTGAGCACGCTGCAGAAATATTATGAGTTTCCTCTAGCTTTCATTCTTCACTATTATAATGCAACAACTTCTGTTTTCTAGAATATATTCCAGCCATAGTGTTTTTATTAATTTTTACAGCCAGACAATCTGCCATCTAGCCAGAAAGTTGAAACTGTTTTAGCTTCTATTTTTAAATCTCTGCATTTGAATGAGGTTGTTGGTTGGTTTAGTTTTTTTCTAAACTCACATCTGCCACTTGAAAAAAAAAAAAAAAAGGCAAAGGCCGCGGTTCATTTCAGTGGATTTATCTTAAATCCTGGCAGGTTGGCTTGACACGTTTTTGCAGAACACATAGGACATTTGGGATTAGAGTTACTCCTTGTAACCGTGTCATTAGCATTGTAGCAGAGTGCAGGCACTGATTATGTTCTCTCTGCCTCGCTCCCACACCTCTAATCTCAGAGCTGACCTGATTTATGTCACTAGCTTTACATGGGCCTGTGTATATTGAAATCCAGGAGAGGGGAAAGGGATGAGATTCCCTGAAAATAAACTGAGCTGGCAAAGCGATTAACCCATTTGTAAATGCATTTTTTGCCTGTTGCTGAATGTGCAGAGTTTCATCCATTTAGAATCATAGAATCATTAAGGTTGGAAGAGACCTCAAGGATCATCCAGTCCAACCATCCCCCCACCACCTATTAACCACTAAACCACGTCCCTAAGTACCACATCCAACCTTTCCTTAAACACCCGCAGGGACGGTGACTCCACCACCTCCCTGGGCAACCCGTTCCAATGCCCGACCACCCTTGCCGAGAAGAAATTTCTCCTAATCTCCAACCTAAACCTCCCCTGGCACAACTTGCAGCTGTTCCCCCTTGTCCTGTCACTAGTTATCTGCGAGAAGAGGCCGACCCCCAGCTCGCCACAACTTCCTTTCAGGTAGTTGTAGAGGGCAATAAGGTCTCCCCTGAGCCTCCTCTTCTCCAGACTAAACAGTCCCAGTTCCCTCAGCTGCTCCTCATAAGACCTGTGCTCCAGCCCCTTCACCAGTTTCGTTGCCCTTCTCTGGACACACTCCAGGGCCTCGATGTCTTTCTTGTGGTGAGGGGCCCAAAACTGGACACAGTACTCGAGGTGCGGCCTCACCAGGGCTGAGTACAGGGGGACGATCACCTCCCTGCTCCTGCTGTCCACACTATTCCTGATACAAGCCAGGATGTCATTGGCCTTCTTGGCCACCTGGGCACACTTAAGGAACATAGGCCCAAATCCAGACACTGACACTGCTTGGGAAGGGAGAAGAAAGAAGCAGATGAAGTAGTAGTCCAAATGGATCGGTCACCAGCACAGCAATTTAAATTATGTGGGGATATTTTGGGAGGGAGGGAGAAGAGTGAATTAGGAGGTAACATCTCAGAGTGATCATTTGCAGCATTTGATATAAGACAATATTCTTTTCCTTTCCAAGTATCACTCATTATAGCTAACTTGGGAAAACCTGATGTACTCTTAAAAGCATTCCCAAAGTAGATGCAATCAGTCATCAATGGCAGAGGTTTACATAATCTCACATTTACAGTGAGGGAGACAATTTATGGAGGAGCATAAACACGAGACAAAATGTCAAAGGATTCCCAGCAAAATCATGGTGCGGTCGACACGCTGGAGCGAAGGGATACCATCCAGAGGGACCTTGACAGGCTTGAGAGGTGGCCAGTGCGAAATGCATGAAGTTCAACAAGGCCAAGTGCAAGGTCCTACATGTGGGTCAGCACAATCCCAAGCACAACTACAGGCTGGGCGAAGAATGGATTGAGAGCAGCCTTGAGGAGAAGGCCTGGGGATGCTGGTTGGCGAAAAACTCAACATGAGCCGGCAGTGTGCGCTGGCAGCCCAGAAAGCCAACCGTGTCCTGGGTTGCATCAAGATCAGTGTGGCCAGCAGGCCGAGAAAGGGGATTCTCCCCCTCTACTTCATTCTTGTGAGACCCCACCTGGAATACTGTCTCCAGCTCTGGGGTCCCCAGTACAGGAAAGACATGGAGCTGCTGGAGCAAGTCCAGAGGAGGGCCAGAATTTCATCAGAGGGCTGGAGCACCTCTCCTATGAGGACAGGCTGAGAGATTCAGCCTTTTTCAGCCTGGAGAAGAAAAGGCTCCAGGGAGACCTAATTGCGGCCTTCCAGCACCTAAAGGGGACCTACAGGAAAGCTGGTGAGGGATTGTTTATCAGGGAGTGTAGTGACAGACAAGGGTAATGGGTATAAACTAAAAGAGGGGGGATTTACATTGAACATTAGGCAGAAATTCTTTACTGTGAGGGTGTTGAGGCATTGGAACAGGTTGCCCAGAGAAGCTGTGGATGCCCCATCCCTGGCAGTGTTCAAGGCCAGGTTCGATGGGGCTTTGGGCAACCTGGCCTAGTGGAGGGTGTCCCTGCCCATGGCAGGAGGGGTTGGAACTAGGTGATCGTTGTGGTGCCTTCCAACCCAAACCATTCTATGATGATTCTAACTCTGCTGACATGGAGATTAACTAATCACTTTTAAGCGTACTCATATGCTTCTGAGCATTGTTAGTTTTACCCATTTGATGATCCCAGGTCTAAGCCCAGATTCTTCTAAGCTTGAAAATACAGAATATGGTTTAATCCTATCAAGACCATTTTCCACATTTCTATAAAAGCCTTCTGGTGAAGTGTCAAAGTCTTTATACACAGGACTAGGTTTAAAAAGACTGCATTGGGAATTACATTCGCAGATCATACTGGAAACAGCAAGATGTGTGTAGGGTATTCCCTGAGCCGTCTATGCCAGACACAGGAAGGGCAGGTGCTTGGTGGGGAGGGCAGCTGGAAAGCTGCCTGATTGAAAAGGACTCGGGGATGTTGGTCAGCAGCCAGCTGAATATGAGCCAGCAGTGTGCCCAGGTGGCCAAGGCGGCCAACAGCATCCTGGCTTGTATCAGGAATAGTGTGACCATCAGGAGCAGGGAAGTGATCGTCCCCCTGTACTTGGCTCTGGTGAGGCCACACCTCGAGTACTGTGTCCAGTTTTGGGCCCCTCAGTACAAGAAGGACAATGAGGTGCTGGACTGTGTCCAGAGAAGGGTACAAAGCTGGTGAAGGATCTGAAGAACAGGTCTTATGAGGAGCGGCTGAGGGAACTGGGGTTGTTTAGTTTGGAGAAGAGGAGGCTGAAGGGGGACTTTATCATTCTCTACAACTACCTGAAGAGAGGTTGTAGCCAGGTGGGTGTCGGTCTCTTCTCCCAAGTGACAAGTGATAGGACAAGAGGAAATGGCCTCAAGTGTGCTGGGGAAGCTTAGATTGGACATTAGGAAAAATTTCTTCAGCAAAAGGGTTGTCAAGCACTGGAACAGGCTGCCCAGGGAGTTGTTGAGTCACCAGCCCTGGAGGTTTTGAAAAGATGCGTAAATGTGGTGCTTAGGGACATGGTTTAATGGTTGGACAGGGGAGTGCTGGGTTATAGGTTGGATTTCATGATCTTAAAGGTCTTCTCCAAGCAAAATGATTCTATGGTTCTATGATTCTGAATTAAGGCAAACCCAGAACATTTATAGCTCTAAACTGTATTTTAAGCAGCATGACTTCAGCCCCAGGAGCACACCTGGCTGTAGACCCTGAAGGCTCTGCTTGGTCATTTAATCTGCATCTTCCAAGCTTGTGGAGGAGTGGAGGGAAATGTCCTTTCCTGGGGTCCCTGGAGGTAGTAGCTGTACCTGAAGCAAGCACAGTGTACTTATTTGGTGATTTCTTAAATTGACAGGGCAGTACACACCATCACACCAAAAATACTGGAGTTACTATCATTTTTTTGCTTATAAATATCTAGCAATAAAATCTTATTTAACTCCTGATAGTCCAAAGCAGGAGAATGAGATGTATAAGGTAGGTACTTAGAAAAATTTTCAGTGCCTCTAAACCAGATGAAAATTACATTAAAATTAATATTGGGTTAAGAAAAATTGAGTGTGACCAGACATCTTATCAAAATCAACTAAATTGTCCATCCTGAGATTGTGGGAGGAATCGTCCTGCCCCTGTCAGGCAGAAAAATGTGATGATTGTGTTGCTATCAAATGTCTCTCTAAATAAAAAGTGTCAGCTTTATTTTTGTACCTGTTACTATTGCATGTCTTGTGTGTCATACGAAATATGTGCAAAATTCTTTCTTAAGAGAAACTTGAATTTAAAAAAGGGAAGTAAAAAAGCAAAATGAGTTTAGATGTGATACAATGAATACGCAAAAAGAAGAAACAGAGGAGAAGACCAAGTAACAATCCCATTCAGACACTTCACCATGTGTCCGTAGCCAAGGGGTTTTTCAAACACTCCGTCTATAAATGTAAATATATAACTATTATATAGTCTCTGAAGGGTAATAGAAGAGGCACACAAGACAGTATAGTGATCACTTCAGAAATCTATTCTACATCTAAGTGGATTTAAGGTTGAAAGCACTTGTCAATAATTCAAGGGTAAAATACATTAAGGGGCTACTGTAATTATCCAAAGCTCAGGCAATAAAAACTGGAAAACAGGGAATCAAGGAAGTGATTATAAGAAATCTAGCCATGCTATCGTCAGGATTTTGTGGCTACTGTATAGTGTTATCACAGGGCAGAGTAAAGGCTGGCTGACTGCCTCTGTTGTGCCTGCTTTGCCTACATGTATGCTGATTATTTTAAATGTAAAGTAACCATATATTTAAATGTAGTTATTTGCTGATCCCGGTGACTTTCTCCTAAGAGGCAATCGGCCCCTCCAGAAAAGCTGCACAGTGACTGTCGGAACACAAATGAGGTTATTCCCCCATCCATGCAAACATAAACAACATACTTCAGTGAATTAGAGCAAGAAAGATTAAATTAAAAGACAACCCTTGGCCCCTGACAGCTGTGTCTCCCTTCCCGCACACAGCCCAGAACAGGACATCTTGTGCATTTGAAAACAGCTCAGAAGAAGCTGATCTATGTGTAAAATCATCGAAAGGGATCTCAGGAGTCCTGCGTAAAGTCTTGCTACACCCTGACTCCATACAATGACTCTTCAGCAGGTTGCTGTCAAAGATAGCAGTAAGAGGGATTCAGTATTTCAAGGAAATTACTATCTCTGTTTCCCCTTCTTAGCTATGACTAGATCTGAGAAGTAATAAATGTTCATTTAGCCAAAAATACCCTCTAAATACAAAGAAGTGAAAAAGCCCTTCGGGGAAAGTGTTGAAACTGCAGATGACATAATCAAATGAAATAAAACCTGTGCTATGGGCTTTAGTCACCCATTCTGCATGTGCCCAGGCTGTTCGAAATGACAGAGGATGTCTCTGGCACACCTGGCGTTAGAAAAGAATTAGGATTCCACTTTTGACTCTTTCTTAGTAGTGCTGATGGTCTCCATGCCCTCGAACAAAACCGAGCAGCTGAAAAAAAAGGGGAGAAATAATAGCTTTCTGCTCTGTCCACCACCACTCACTGCACATCCCAAATCAAGGCTGATTAATTCTTAAAATTCATGTTTTCTTCCTAGAGAATGCACTGCTAGATCAGACCAAACCAGAGAAACACAAAATCTCCACCTGAAACGCAGCTTCATTCAACAACACTGACGAAGATTGTCCCTGCAAAATGCCGTGGCAGCTGTGTGCTTCATGCAGAGCATGCAGCTGAAGGCGAAACAGAGACAGCAGGGAAACTGTACTGAAAGCCATCCACTCTGTTTGTCTGTGGCTGTACACTTATCAGCATTTAAAAAAAACATATTCTGGATGCTTCCCTTCCTGCTATCTTCACCCAGGACCCTTTTAACGATTGCTCTGAAGCAAGTTGTCACAATAATAGATGCTTTCAGCGCTATCTGCCTTCCAACCGCTTGCTGCCCGCCAAAGAGCTGGTGCCTGATGCCTGCCAAAGAAAGTTTCTCTCTCGGCAGTGGGTGCCTGACTCCCCAGTCCCTAAGTCACCCCGGGAGACTGACAAAGAGTGTTTTCACTGCTTCCCTCTCTGTGCCCCAGGTGAGATGGTAGAAAGTTTAGGAGAAGCATTACTGGACCTGATGTTCACCAATGCGGATGAGCTTGCTAAAGAGGTTAAGATTGGAGGAAGCCGGGGTTGTAGTGCCCACGCCTTGGTTGAGTTTGTGACCTCAGTGGATACAGGCCTGGCAAAGAACAAAGTCAGGACCCTGAACTTTAGAAGAGCAAAATTCCAGCTCTTCAAAGAATTAGTGGACGAGATGCCATGGACACGGGCCTTAGAGACAGAGGATCTGATCAGAGTTGGCAACTCTTGAAGGACATTTTTCTTAGTGCACAAGAGCTCTCCATCACCATATGTAATAAATCAAGCAGGGAAGGCAGGAAACCAGCATGGCTGAGCAAGGACCTGCTGGTCAAACTTAGGTAAAAGAAAGAAATGCACAGACAGTGGAAACAGGGCCATGTGCCCTGGGAAGAGTACAGAAACGCCTGTCTGGATATGCAGGGATGGGGGCAGGAATGCCAAGGCACTGACAGAACTAAACTTGGCAAGGGGGGCAAAGAATCACAAGAAGGGGTTCTACAGGTGCATTGTCCGGAAAAGAAAGACTAAGGAGAGTGTACCGCCTCTGACAAATAAAGACAGAGAACTTGTAACAACAGACATGGAGAAGGCTGAGGTACTTAACAACTTCTTTGCCTCAATCTTCACTGACAGTCAGGATTCCCATGTTTCTTGAGTCCCCGAACCTCTAGGCGGGGGCTGGAGGAATGGAATCCCTCTGACTGTAAGCAAAGAGTAGGTTTGGGACCTCCTAATGCAACTTAACGACTCAAGTCTATGGTGTCTAATGACATGCAGCCCAGGGTCCTGAGGGAACTGGCTGATGTAGTCGCCAACCCACTCTCCATCATATTTGAAAAGTCATGACAGTCAGATGAAGTCCCCGGTCACTGGAAAAAGGTTGTTTAGTCTGGAGAAGAGGAGGCTCAGGGCAGACCTTATTGCCCTCTACAACTACCTGAAAGGGAGTTGTGGTGAGCTGGGGGTTGGCCTCTTCTCGCAGCTAACTAGTGACAGGACAAGGGGAAATGGCTGCAAGTTGCGCCAGGGAAGGTTCAGGTTGGAGATGAGGAGAAAATTCTTCTCTGAAAGGGTGGTCGGGCATTGGAACGGGTTGCCCAGGGAGGTGGTGGAGTCACCATCCCTGAGGGTGTTTAAGGAAAGGTTAGATATGGTACTTAGGGACGTGGTTTAGTGGGTAATAGGTGGTGGGGGGATGGTTGGACTAGATGATCCTTGAGGTCACTTCCAACCTTAATGATTCTATTCTATTCTATTCTATTCTAAGGGAAACACCACTCCCATTTTTAAAAAGGGTAGAAAGGAAGACTCGTGAAACTACAGACCAGTGACCCTCACCTCTGTGTCTGGCATGGTCATGGAACCTCCTGAAGACAATGTTAAGGCACGCGCAAGACAAGGAGGTGATCTGTGGCAGCCAGCATGGCTTCACCAAGGGCAAATCATGCCTGACCAATCTGGTGACCAATGGAGTGACTGCATCAATTGACAAGGGAAGACNGAAAAGGGAACACCCACCCATGCCATCTGCTTGGAATTTGTAAGGCTTTTGACACAGTCCCACATGACATCCTAATGTTTAAATTGGAAAGATATGGATTTGAAGGGTGGACCATTTGGTGCATAGGGAATTGGCTTAATGGCCACACACAGAGAGTAATGGTCAACGGTTC
>VWZZ01006884.1:1583-32417 GCA_013399095.1 Psophia crepitans | reverse complement strand
GTCAGTGTTGGGTCTGGTCTTATCTATNGTCTTATCTATCATATTCATCAATGACCTGAATGAGGGGACAGAGTATATCTTCAGCAAATTTGCTGATGATACCAAGCTGGGAGGAGTGACTGACACAACTGAAGGCTGCGCTGCCATTTGGCAAGATCTGGACAGGCTGGAGAGTTGGGCAAAGGGAAACCTTATGAAATTTAGTAATGGCAAGTGTAAGGTCCTACACCTAGGGAAGAACAACCCCAACCGCCAGTACAGGTTAGGGGTTGACCTGCTGGGAAGTAGCGCTGCAGAGAAGGACCTGGGAGTCCTGGTGGATGACAAGCTCTCCATGAACCAGCAGTGTGCCCTCATAGCCAAGAAGGCTAACGGTATCCTGCAGTGCATCAAGAAGAGTGAGGTTATCCTGCCCCTCTACTCTGCCCTGGTGAGGCCACAGCTGGAGTTCTATGGCCACTTCTGGGCTCTCCAGTTCAAAAAAGACAGTGAGCTACTGGAGAGAGTCCAGCAGAGGGCTACCAGGATGATTAGAGGACTTGAACATCTTCCATATGGGGAAAGGCTGAGAGAGCTTGGTCTGTTAGCCTGGAGAAGAGAAGACTGAGAGAGGATCTCATCAGTGCTTATAAATACCTGAAGGGTGGGTATCTAGAGAAAAGTGGCAGACTCTTCTCAGTGGTGCCCAGTGGCAGGGTGAGTGGTAATGGGCACAAACTGTAACAGAGGAAGTTCCATCTCCATATGAGAAAACCCTTCTTTACTGTGAGGGTGACCAGGGTGACCAGGCTGCCCAGAGAGGTTGTGGAGTCTTCTCTGGAGATATTCCAGACCCATCTGGATGCGATCCTGTGCAACGTGCTCTGGGTAATCCTGCTCTAGCAGGGGGGGTTGGACTAGATGATCTCCAGAGGTCCCTTCCAACTCCTACGCATCGGTGAATCTGTGTGAATCTGTAAATTTGTCCTGCTTCAGAGACAGACTCAGCTATGATCCTAATTCAGAGAAAGTGAGTCATTTTGTCTTTCTTATTACCGAATAACACTGTTTCCTAGAATCTTGACTGATGTTATGGTAACAGTGAGATTCTCAGAAGTCTGCATTGGTGGGAAATAGTATGCAATCTAAATACCAAATTCTGTACTTGTGACAAGGCCAACTGATTGCACTGTGCTAAGAGGCATCACAATGCTAAGTCAAGGCAACACGTCTAGAATTTATCTGGGAAGATGTGCATTTGTTTTAGGTAGTGGCCTGTCCTTGCTCCCGTGTTCTTGGTACATGTTGTAAATTTTATTAAAACAAATAGAAATTCTTGCTATTTTTTGACATGTTCTTCACTGCAGCCATGTCACAATATGTCTTCTTGAGAAATGAGTTAAGGTGTAATGTAAAAGTGGAAAGCTGTATCATAAATACCCAGACCAGTTAGATCTTTTCATTTTAATTCCTCTATAATCTACAGCAGAAAAGAGTGTTCAGAAGTATGCTTATTCTTAACTGATTTTCTTACACACTTTACATCAGAGAAACTGACTGCAGTTACAATACCTTGTGCCTCCTTCTTTACCTGATGCAAGAAATTTTCTGAGCTGTGGATTTAAAAACCAAATGAAACAAAACAAAACAGTGGACTGATACTTCAGTGGTGTTGCATTACTCTGCAATGGCAATGGGGGAACTGAGGTCTACCCTAAAACCTCAGTTGTGTGTATATTAGAATGTATGTGTGACAGCCTTGCTAACTCAGTATACTGCTCTTATTTTTAAAAAGCTCAGTGTTCCAATTGCAACCACATCATGTGCCTTGTATGCAGGGAAGTACTTAGATATGAATATGAGTGTCGTTTCCTGGGAATGCAAAGAAAATACAGATACAAAACTGCCTAGAAGAATGTTATAGTGGTGTCCTGGTTTCAACTGAGAGAGAGTTATTTCTTCACAGCAGCCAGTATGGGGCTGTGTTTTGGGTTTGTGCTGGAAGCAGCGCTGATGGTGCAGAGATGTTTTTGCTGTTGCTGAGCGATGCTCACACAGAGCCAAGGACTTTTCTGCTTCTCGCACCGCCCCGCCGGCGGGATGGCTGGGGGTGTGCGGGGAGTTGGAAGGGGACAGACAGGGCAGCTGACCCACACTGACCAAAGGGACATTCCATACCATATGGCGTCATGCTCGGTTTATAAGGGGCTTGGGGAAGAGGAAGGCGGAGCTGGGGGGAGGTGAAGTGGTGTTCAGAGTGATGGCGTTTGTCTTCCCAAGTAACCGTTACACGTTACATGTGACGGAGCCCTGCTGTCCTGGGGATGGCTGAACCCCTGCCTGCTGTGGGGAGTGGGAAAGGAATTCCTTGTTGAGTTTTGCTTGTGTGCACATGGCTTTTGCTTTCCCTATTGAACTTTCTGTATCTCAACCCACGAGTTTTCTCACTTTCACTCTTCTGATTCTCTCCCCCATCCCGATGGGGGAGGAGTGAGCGAGCAGCTGCGTGGGGCTCAGCTGCTGCCTGGGGTAAAACCACGAGAGGTGGATTCTCCTTTTGTCTTCAAATGCCTTTACATCAATGCATCCTCATTAGAATAATAAGAACCTCAGTGGTTGTGAGAGGACAGTCTTGTGTTTTTGTAGAAAATATGACTTAGATATTTCCCTCTCCTGCCTCCCATACCTGTTGGTATGCCCTGGGTTGCTGATGCAAGCCATGGGCAGTAGCAGGCTTTTCAGATTTAAAACTGCAGGAAACAACCTGGTGTATGATTTTTAGATACTGTTGCATAACAGTTGGTATGATTTTATTTGCTTTTGATTTGTATTTTGTTCACAGAAATAATTTTTTCAGGAATCTTGCTAATCATTCCATAAAAATGTCAATCCAGGAGATGACAGCTATGACAGAATTACATATTGGTATTTCAAATTTACATGATTGCCTAGTTACTTGCAACTTTGGACAGGAAAGAGAATAAAGAACATCCTGAATAGAAGAATGCTGGGCAAATATTGAATATATCTAGATTTCATATTCATGTGAAGTGTTTATCTGAAAGACTTAATATAGTTGAACTATAACTAATGACCCTGCAGTAGTCCTTATTTGTACTGATATCAATTTCAATGGGATTATTTTTTTGATTAAGATTTTAGAATCTCACAAAAAATGTGTCTTGCTGGTACAATGTCAATGCTAGACCATTGCTATTACTGTTTAAAATTTCTCTAAGAATACCTTAATATTTCTTAGATTCTGTCTCATCTCTTGTATCTACACAGGAATCCTATTCTGTGAGAAGAAATGACACTAATCCAATTATTTTTGAAATATTAGAAGGGGCCCTGATTTATCACGTCATACATCATTGTACTTGCTTTTATACAGATCCCTAGGAACTATTACAGTTTTTATTCTCAGACTTTTAGTATACCAGGAAAAACAAATGTGGGAACCATAGTGCTAAATCAGACCAGTGCTGCACTGAATCCATGTCACTGTCCAATTTCTAACCAAAACCAACCAGTTCGGAGTAGGACACATAAAACCTACCGACAATTAGTGATAAGTCTATTCACATCTTCTTGACTATTTAGGTCTGATCACACCTTAAAACTCGCTGTTAACACTAGTAGTCTCTGCTTTTCATCTGACAGCTGTATTTCAGACACTCGCTCTCTATAAAGCGCTGGTTTCTTACTTCAGCTTCTCTAAAATGGGAGCCATTGAAAAGAAAGTAGAGAACTGAAATGGTGAAGGTGGTGTTAGTTTAATCAAGATGGTACTAAGATTATTATGTTTTGCCTAGAATTCATTAATCATTAATTACCAAGTACAAGTGCTCTCAGGAGCAGTAAAATATTCTAGACTGTTCTGTAAGACCAGCAAACAGTAATCTGCTGTGCTGAATTTCTGGTTAGACATCTTTTTGTCTGATTATGGTTAAGTGCCATCTAGCTGAAGTGCTTTAGGTAGTTCATACAGAATTAGATATGTAATTAGGTTACAGTTTCAGTAAGTTAATGAGAGATAAAAAACTTCCAAGAAAGTGCACAAGATTTCGAGTGGAACTTCTATAGTTAGTTAGTACGTACCCAAATGGTAACTGTTTGAACAGCTCTAACATCCATGTACATGGTATACATTGTTGTGTAAGTCACTGCAGCAGAATTGCAGCTGAGATTTCTGCAGCTGAATTTTCAAATGGCATGTCAGCTTTTGCTAGACCAGAAGGTAATTCATATATCTCCAAGGAACTACGTTGAAAATCAAATGGAGATTGTTTATTTCTTCAAACACAAGCATCCACGTAATATCTCCACAGACAAAGACACAGATAATATAGATGCTTATTTTGCCATCTACTGGTTCTCTTTTTACTTATGAACAACAACAAAAAAATAGTTGGGTTCTTTTCTGTACCTTTTCTATGTAGTATTTTTCAGAAGTTCTAAGTAGAAAACAGTTGTCGCTTAATATATCTGTAATCTGTATCTATTAAATATATTTAATCTGGGCTATAATATTCTGCAAGATTTTATTTTTAGTCACTCCATTATGAGTAATTATAATGATGCCCTGCTAGTCAATTAAATATTAATTTTGCTCTTTCTTATGAATACATTGCCAGTGCTTCCTAGATATCTTTAGAAGGTAGAAGTTTGGAAAGTTTGCCATACCCTTTCTTAACAGAAAAGGGATCAGCAATTCCGTAACATCAAATAATGTAATAGGAAACCTGCTTTCTGACCTGACTGAAATGATAATTTATGTAGTGTTCTGACTGTATCAAAAGGCCTAAAAAATGAGAGAAAGAAGAGGAGAGGGAGGGAGAGAAACCAGAGCCTATTCTGAATATCAAATGCTAATTGCAGCTGAAGACAAGCACCTGAATTTCTGTCACAAAGGGAGATTAGCGTTGCCAGGAGCATTGCAATGACCATTTGGCATTTCAGCTGTCGGCCCTGTATCTAATCAGAGTATATTTTTCTCCAGCAATTACAAGTCTACTAAAAATGTAGTATTCTGACATCCATCAAGCTGAAGGAATGACAGGTAAAAAAAATACATATGACTATAAATTGTGTTCTTCCTGAGGGTGCTTTTTGCATAAATGTGATTGAGTTTGCATTTGAGTAAGGTTTTTTTTCATTATTCTTCTTTGCAATCCTTGAAGTCACTTGTTAACATTAACACAGTGTAATGGTTTTATGAAGCTATTATGAATATTTAGCTTCATAATGACTACCTGTGCACTATGCAAGAAATTTTTCACTGCTTCTATATCTCTGTGCCTTTGAAAAGTCTGTGCTAGTTCTCTCAACATGTCAAACACTTTTAGGGATGGTTGTGAAGGACGTGGAAACTACAGCTGCCTCTTTCCTGCTTCTTTGGAAACTGTGCTAACAGCAATAACTTCTGCTCCCTTCATGTAATGACATTTCCAGAAGAAATGTCTTTATGCAATGACTTTCAGGTCATAGAAAATAAAAGTCACTGAGTGGCCTATGTGACAAAACCTAAAGAAGTAGAATGAAATACCAGCTTGGTGGTGACATAAGGTGGAAACCCCATATCATAGACAAGTAGCGGTTGAGTGCTTGCTGACCTCTGTCATTGTGGGCTTCTGATTGAAAGCTTATTTTCAAGAGCTCAGGTATTAAGGTCCCTGCCTAACACATTGATACAAAGGCTAAATGTTAAGTATCCTGGTAATTCTACTGAGTCAGTGAGATAGTCTTGACATCATACAAGAACTTCACAGTTAAAAGTCTTAAGTAGGCAGTGCTGTACAGGAAGAATGTTGAAGAATTGAATGAAAAACATCGTTTTAAGCCCCTAAATCAGGAATATCTTTTCAACTGTAGACTGAAACATGGATTTTCTTTCTTTTCTGGAAATACCTTCCCTGAAAAATATCTTCTTCAACTCCATCTCAGTAGTGGCAATGAGACAAGTCTGAATGTCAGACTTTAAGAAGATCCTTTATTTGAATACTTGCAAAGTTATTGAATAAAACAAAGCTGTGTTGCAAGTCAGTCTCCATTTTGGAGAATCATGGACACAGCTGAATGGGATTATTGGCAGCAGCCTAAACTCATTAATGTGCTTGTTCTCTCAGACTGAACATACCTTGTTTACCTGTATATAATAACTTGGTCTTTTCTTCATGGCACTTTGTTCAGTCTTGGAGACGTAGTTTACGCAGCAATCTTGATTCCTTATTAATTTTGTTGAAATTTGTGTCAAATGACACAAAAATGAATCTGCTGCATCTGAACTGTTCAAACCTGATTCAACATTACACACATTTACCTGACGTTTACAAGCAAATGTACAGCTAAAATAAAATCTCCATAGTAAACTACTGGTGCAAGCATTGTGAGAGTATCTGCATCAAGGTGTTACAAAATGATGACTCGGGACCATTTACTGTAATATTTTTCTTGAACAGCAAGAAGATAATAAAAGTCCCCAGCCTCCACTGTAGCCTTCAATATTTGCCTAATGACAGGAGCACTTGAAGTCTCAACAAATTTTAGGATTATGTACATGTGAATATAAGAAGACGCATCTTGTGTTCTGATATTCACAGAATCTTGAGAACAGTCACAGCTACCATAGACGCAGACTGAGACCAGATTCTGGACTTGACTGGGGTAGGAGTTGTGTTACTTCAGTGTAATAGCTAGAAAGCTTCTACAAGCAAGGCAGCAATGGAGACATAAAATGAATTGAAAGCTACTTCTCTGATAAAAAAATAAATAAAGAAAGATGATATTAAATGCAGGCCAAGAGGCCACATACAATCCCATAGCTGAATATTCCTGAGGGAAAAAAAGAGAAAGGAAAACAGGCCCATATGAAGAGGTGCCCTTAAATTAGTCTTGAGCAAAAATCTGTGATGACCACTGATCTGAGATAGTTTATTCCCCAGCTCTAGCTGTTAAGTTTATGGATCTCAGCTGGGCCCACTTGGTATTTATCCTTTCTCTAGGGAGAGAAGGGAAAAAACACTGTACAGACTTCCCAGTCTTTGAAAGCCCAAAATAATAGCTGTTACAGTTCACATTGGCTGACCTTTGTGACTTGAGGACATGCCTCCAACTGGCTCAGCTATTTTCTCAGTAGACATGTCAGTGTGCTGCACATATTCCATGTTACCAAAGGAAACTTTAGGCACATCTTAGTAATCAGGACTCTGATGAAAGCAGCTTCCATTTTCATGAGAACATTCATTCCAAACTGCACCTGGCAAATTAAGAATTCTTGTGAGTTGACTGTGTTTAGGTTGTGTGATGCTGGTAAACCTAAAAAATGGTATTACTTCATAAACTAAACATATGCATTATTGTTTTATTTATCAGGAGATGATGCCCTAGGATAACCCTGCAGGCACTATAAAATGATTACTTCAAAATATGGAAGCACAAGAAAGACTGCTCTTCATAGCCTGTGCTATAGTCTTTGTGACCAAGATTTTAGCTGCATCTGGTCTAGCCATTTTCTTTGAACTTAGGAACTGTGACAATAAATGTGGCTTAAAAACTTAGTTTTATCATGATACTGTGGCTGCCAATGAACTCTCTTCTCCTTGATAATGCATCAGCTACTATGGACGGTTGGACTGGATGATCCTTGAGGTCTCTTCCAACCTTAATGATTCTATTCTATTCTATTCTATTCTATTCTATTCTATTCTATTCTATTCTATTCTATTCTATTCTATTCTATCCTATCCTATCCTATCCTATCCTATCCTATCCTATAGTAATGGCTGGGATCAATTTTAATAAGGCTGTGTCATTTAAAAAGGGAAAAAAAGCATGATAAAAGTGAAACCATAGAATCATAGAATCACAGAATGGTTTGGGTTCGAAGGGATCACAAGGATCATCTAGTTTCAACCCCCCTGCCGTGGTCAGGGATATCCGACGCTGGACCAGGTTCAGCTTCAAAAGATAATTTTGAAACTTTCTCACTCCAAAATGCTCCACTGGCTGGGCCATACAAAAGTCTCAAGGGAGAAGGAGGACAAATGAAAGAAGTATTCTTTCCTGTTCTATCCAAGATACCAAAGACCTTACTATTTAGGTGACAAGTTTATGTGAAAACAAAGCTCTGAGACCAAGTGAAGCACCTAAACTTGTACGTGGATTTCAACATGCCGAGAGTGTATAAAAGACATTTCCATTATTGGCTTAGTAGTAGGTTATATAGAATCATAGAATCATCAAGGTTGGAAGAGACCTCAGGGATCATCTAGTCCAAACATCCCCCCACCACCTATTACCCACTAAACCATGTCCTTCAGTACCAGGTCTAACGTTTCTTTAAACACCCCCAGGGACAGTGACTCCACCACCTCCCTGGGCAACCTGTTCCAATGCCCGACCACACTTTCAGAGAAGAATTTTCTCCTCACCTCCAACCTAAACCTCCCCTGGCGCAACTTGCAGCCATTCCTCCCTTGTCCTGTCACTAGTTATCTGTGAGAAGAGGCTGACCCCCAGCTCACCACAACTCCCTTTCAGCTAGTTGTAGAGGGCAATAAGGTCTCCCCTGAGACTCCTCTTCTCCAGACTAAACAACCCCAGTTCCTTCAGCCGCTCCTCATCAGACTTGTGCTCCAACCCCTTCACCAGTTTCGTTGCCCTTCTCTGGACACGCTCCAGGGCCTCGATGTCTTTCTTGTGGTGAGGGGCCCAAAACTGGACACAGTACTGAAGGTGCGGCCTCACCAGGTCTGAGTACAGGGGGACGATCACCTCCCTGCTCCTGCTGGCCACGCTATTCCTGATACAGGCCAGGANCAGCGATCCAACCTGTCCAGGTCCCTCTGCAGAGCCATCCTACCCTCCGGCAGATCGACACTTCCCCCCAGCTTGGTGTCGTCTGCAAACTTACTGAGGGTGCACTCAATTCCCTCATCCAAATCATCAACAAAGATGTTGAAGAGGATGGGCCCCAGCACCAACCCCTGGGGAACACCACTCCTAACCGGTCGCCAGTTGGATTTGACTCCATTCACCACCACTCTCTGGGCCTGGCCATCAAGCCAGTTTTGAATCTAGCAAAGAGTGTACCTGTCCAGGCCATGGGCCACCAGCTTCTCCAGGAGAATGCTGTGGGAGACTGTGTCAAAGGCTTTGCTGAAGTCTAGGTAGACTACATCAACAGCCTTACCCTCATCCACCAGGTGAGTCACCTGGTCATAGAAAGAGATGAGTTTGGTCAGGCAGGACTTGCCTTTCACGAGGCCATGCTGGCTGGGACTGATCCCCTGGTTGTCATCGACATGGCATGTGATTGTCCTCAAGATGACTTGGTCCTATGTTAGGTCCCAATCCACAGGAAGTTAAGGGAGGTTTTATGCTCCATTTACATTTGTGTATGATATGGCTGGACTCTAGATGAAAGTGTGGGGAGAAGAATGAATTAAGTGGAACCTCTTGAGCTTGGATGTGTGGGGTATTCATTTCTTTACAGTTACTGGTCAGAGAAATAAGTTCTAGTTTGCAGCTGCCGTATGGCCACTCCATATACATTTCAAAGTCCTGATAGCAGCTGGTGTGAGGTTCAAAATTACTTTTGTTCAGGACTGTCTCTATTGCAGTTGAGATTTTAAGAAGCCAGAATTAAAGAGTGCTTGAATTCCTTTAGCTCCAGCCCAAAACCAGCAAAAGTTGAAAGCATGCAGATTGCACTTTGAAGATACCAGTTGAACATCTTGTGGGAAAACTGTTTGTGCTTACATGATCATGCTGCTCTGTGTATTGCACATCTTGGAAACGTAAAATTAATGTTGTGCAGGAAATACTGTAACAGACCAGAAAAGTAAACAAACAGCAGTCGTTCCCCACTCTCAGCTATTTCATCAACTTTCTGCTATTGTTACAGATGGTTTGACTGAAAACAGAGAAGTGAGTCTGAGCACCCCACCTACAGGAAAACCTGCAGTGCAGCATAATGAGTAAGGAAATCTCTGCTATTAGAGGGTTCTTCTCAGTCATTCCAAATGGGGAGGGGAGGAGGCAAGGTTTGCTTTCCTGTAAAGGGACACAGCAAATTCCTGGGGATATGAGCTACAGACTGATGTCAGAGTGATCCCAGGCAATCAGCTGCAGAGCAAACTGCTCAACCATGCAAGTATCTAATAAACTTGCAAAGAAGCTAATCCTTGGGGAGAAGCCTGAGCAGTAATCCCATCGTAACCCTATTATGAAAGAAGACCCTTGCTAGCTTTAAAGGTCGAATGACATTAAGGCCCTCCCAAAGCAAAAACAAAACAGATCATCAGGGAAATTGTTTCTGAGTATCAGAACAATGTTGCCAGTTCAAACACTCTAAGGACATTTGTCTGAGAAACCACATGATACAATTGGTCAGACAATGACCTGCACACACAGCATGCTGCTGTCTAGCTGCTAATACTGGGGTCATGAGGAGGGGAAGAAAAAGTTTGCTATGAAAAGAACTACCATAGGATTGCAGGCTGAAAATTAAGCAAATGAAGTAAACTCTTGTGGAATGGTAATTCACATAAAGATAATGCCTTTTCTGGATTACAGACTGAGAGATGTGTATGGATTCCTAAAACCTGTTAAAGTTTCAGGTACATACGATGCCTCTGAACTGAGAATATTTCAGTTTACTGAGAATGAAGAGTAGTCATGGTATTCCTAACCAGTCATGGTCTGATGTGTATTGGGTTTGTATGGCAAGGTTTTGTTAGTGGAGGAGGCTGCAAGGGTGGTTTCTCTGTGGAGTGGCTAGAAGCTTTGTCTATGGCCAACAGAGCCAATGCCAGCTGGCTCCAAAAAGGACCTGCTGCTGGCAAAGACCAATCCCATCAGTGATGATAGTAGCACCTCTGTGATAACACATTTAAGTGGTGAGGAAAAAACCTGCCCAATTTCAACCAGAAAAAGGAGTGAGAAGATGTGAGTGAAACAACCCTGCAGACACCAAGGTCAGTGAAGAAGGGGGGGGAGGAGGTGCTCCAGGTGCCGGAACAGAGATTTGCCCGCAGTCTGTGGTGAAGACCATGGTGAGGCAGGCTGTGCCCCTGCAACCTATGGAGATTGATGCTGGAGCATATATCCATCTGCAGCCCATGGAGAATCACAGAATCACAGAATCACAAGGGTTGGAAGGGACCTCGAAAGATCTCCAACCCCCCCCTGCCAAGGCAGGGCCACCTAGAGCACATCACTCAGGAACACGTCCAGTTGGGTTTTGAATGTCTCCAGAGAAGGAGACTCCACAACCTCTCTGGGCAGCCTGTGCCAGTGCTCTGTCACCCTCATGGTGAAAAAGTTTTTCCTTACGTTAACCCGGAAACAACACATCAAAGCAAGTGCATTGCACCCAAAGGAGGCTGTGACCCTGTGGGATGCCTGTGCTGGAGCAGGCTGCTGGCACTACCTATGGGCCCATGGAGAGAGGAGCCCAGTCTGGAGCAGGTTTGCTGGCAGGACTTCTGACCCTGTGGGGGACCCACACTGGACCAGTCTGCTCCTGAAGGTCTGCAGCCTGTGGAAGAAACCCACGCTGAAGCAGTTCATGAACTGCAGCCCATGGGAAGGACTGACATTGAAGAAGTTCGTGGAGGACTGTCTGCCATGAGAGAGACCCAACACTGGAGCATGGGAAGAGTGTGACACATCCTTCCTCTGAGGAGGAAGGAGCAGCAGAGACAATGTGTGATGAACTGACCACAACCTCCATTCCCCATCCCCCTATGCCACTGGGTAGAGATAGAGAAAATTGGTGGTGAAGTTAAGCCCTGGAAGAAGTGAGGCGTGGGGAGAAAGTGTTTTAGGATTTAGGGTTCTTCCTCGTTACCCTACTCTGATTTGATTTGTAATAAATTAGAATAATTTTCCCCAAGTCTAATCTGTTTTTCTCATGACAGTAATCGGTGAGTGATCTCTCCCTGTCCTCATCTTGACCCACAAACGTTTCCTTATATTTTCTCTACCCTGTCCAGCTGAAGACAGGAGTGACAGAGCAGCTTTGGTGGACACATGGGGTCCAGCTTGGGTCAGCCCGTCACAATGTGTCTCAAGCAGGGCAAAATTAAATGTCTTTGTTTAGAATGAAATAAAAAATGCTGCAGTGTGACCGACAGTTCAATAAGAAAGAGGAAACAAAAATGCTTATTTGAAAAGGGTGGACATGAGAAACATGCAAACTGTGTGAGACAAGTGAAAGTGAATTTATACTGAAAGAAAAGACTGGCTGCAACATGAAGACTTGTCCTGTCACAAGCAGCACTGGGCTGTGATAAACTCAGTGTTATTTGCCAGTGTTTTTTCTGCCTCTCTGATTTATACATTGCATTTAGATACAACTGAGTATTTCAAGTTGTGACATCAGCCTTTAGACCAGAGACCATTAATTTCGAACATATGGATCTGGAACATGTGAACCATCAATAGCATATCTAATTATACCTTGATTACTTAACTAGCACTTCCTCCAGAACAAAACCAGAATGGTTTAAGTTGGTCATCAGACATTTGAGTTTCTGCTGTTAGATTGGCAGACTGATCCACCTGCAACACCATATAGCAGTTTATCTGTTATTTTATCTGTTTTGAAGTCGAGGTGCTTCTCCCTACATTTGCCTGACCCAGGATTTCAACTGCCATTATCCCATTGTTGACTTTTCAAACAAGAACTGTTTGACCTTTTTCCAGTCCTGGCATTTGTGATTGGAAGGAGATTCCCAAGACAGGAATGCGTCTATATCCAGCCAAACCCATCATTTTTTTTCCTGTGATGCCTACAAATGCTCTGCTGTTGTTATGTTATTGACATGCATACCTTTATTTAGGATGGTAAGACAGTGTCTTTGTTGCCTGTACTGCTTCATCTAGCTCTTTCCATCTGTTGATTCCTGTAGACTGCAAGATATTTTCAGTCAGGACTGCAATTTTTTTCTGAGTTTGTAAGCAACATAAAGCTGGGACTCCAGCAGGGCTCTTAAGAGCCCTGGTAAACAGCAACAGCACCAGCACCAGGCGACAACAAAATATGCGTGTGGTAGAAACTCTTGTGTTGAATGGCTACATGTTTAATGGAGAAGACAGTAAACATTTTTCTTCACATTTTTGCATTTTTTAATTAAGTGAATGGTATTACCCATATGAGTAAATTAAAAAACCTGCACTGAATGCATTTCAACTTGGCATCATAGGCAAATAGAAATTTAGGAGTTGCTTGAATTCTTTGAGGGAAATAGCTAAATGGAAGTTGTGGATTTTGTAGTGAATTAAATGATAGCTGGAATTCATGCAGGTACCTTTTAATGAATATGAAAGGAAGTGAAGACAAAAAGAGGTAATATTTGCAATGAATTTAACATAGGAAGAAAGAATTGTCTAAAGTAAGCAAATGGACGACAAAAAGAAAATTGTGTTAAGTAGTGAAACAGACAGATCTAAGAAGAAAGAAAAAAAAAGAAAGGTATTTTGAAGAAAGAAGAATCAAAAAGTAGAGACAGGTATTGGGCAGTTAAGAACATCAATATCTGAAAATGTTTAAGATACCTGTCTTTTGAAAGAAAACATGTGAAATCAAATTGGACATGTAGAACTTTAACAATCAATTAAGAAAAAAGGATAAATAAAGTAATAGTAATAGAGATTTTTCTTAAAACAAAACAGTCAAAGGAGTTTGCAAAGAAAAAAGTGGAAAGCACAAAGACTTAAACCATTATTACTGTAGGTTGGTATTGAAAATATAATAAGCAAACTCATCATGTTTTAAACATTGTCATCTGGAAAACCATCTTCAACTGCTGAATTTAAAAGATGTAAATATGGTAAATTATCTGTGAGAACTGAAGCACACTAAACACCTATCAACCGTGTTACACAGTTACAGTTTTCAAGTTACCAAACTGTCTGGCTTGGTGGCACACATATGTTAAGATGCAGTTATTCAAACAGTCTGCTTCGGAAACATTTATTTGAGATTTGACAGAGCATTTCTGTGAATGATCTGAGATTAATATATAAAAGAATGGTAACAACAGAGTTAATACTCTCATCAGGCCCGTGATCTGTGTAACCCAGATCTCTCTGACTGGCCACCAAAGACATTTAGTTCAGGAATATTAAAACTAAAGCAAGCACCGAGTAATACTTTTTGTATATGGATACAGCATTCGCTAATATAATGATGCTTCTCCTTTGCTCTCCATGTCTAACTTTGCTTTTATTTTGTTTGTTTGTATTTTATTTTTTAATTTTATTTCATGCCTCAGCCAATCATAGAATAGATGGATAATTTAAAAGTGGTGGATTCTCTTTTCTGGCCAGTAAGAGCTAATCCAAAAGCCAGCTTTTTTTTTTTTTTCCTGGATACCCTTAGGAAGAATTGGGCAATGAGCAGTCTCACAGCAATGCCTATTATTTCCCCCAATACCTTTGTGAAAAATCCTATCTGGGTTGGGTTTTTTTGGTGTGTTTTTTTGCTTGTTTGTTTGTTTTTGTTTGAGAAAACCTTGTTAAAAGTGTATTTGTTACAAAGGGCTGACAAAAAGTAGGAATGAATCCAGCGGGCGTATTGCATGGAAGCTGCACTGTATGTGGCACAGTGCTGACAATATGACAAGAAGTACATAGCGTTTGTGAAGCGTCCCAGTGATCTACGATGTAGTGCCTATTCTTGCTTTGATGATGCAGCAGCTGGGAGGACAGGTTTTGAAGAGTTCAGCTGCAAATTTCAGGGTACGTGAGCAAAAAAGGTCAACTGAACTTTTAGCATGGGCAATCATAGACACAAAAATTGGTTTGTAAATACAAAGAAAATGGGGGTATAAACATAGAGTAATTTGTACTTTTGCAAAGGGACAAATTATACTCTCAATTATAGCTGAGACACAATCTTGTTGACCCAATTAACGTTACTCAAGGGCAAATTGGCCTGAAGTTGAGCTGGCCCCTTTTTTGAATGATTATTTGGAGAGGCAGCTGTAAGGTAGTCTTAAAGCAGGAGTGATTAATTTAATTGTGTTATATTTAGGGCTAAAAAAACTGTAACACCTGACTGTGATGAATTATTGAAGAAGACAGAAGATCTTGGGTGAAATAGTACAGGAGAGATAATAAAGACAAACTTATTACAATTAGTAAGTATCATGGAAGTGACACATGGTAGCTTATGATTAGATTTCTGCAAAGGAAATTTGCAGCTACAGTCAGTAAAAAAGAAAAGTAATGAAGTGAAAAAGAAGCATGCTGTATATAAACTAATACAGAATGTGAATAAGAGTAATAAGGTGATTTACTGAAAATTGCTTTGGTTGTTTTAAGGATCAGTGTTGTCTCAGAGAATTCTTAGATTTTATGTTGGATTTGAGAGTTTCTGGAAACACATTATCATTTCTGCTAACAAACTGATTCATATTAATTATTTCCACAGGAAAAGGTTTCAAAATTGCACAGCAATGAAAGAATATAGTAAACAAACTGAAATGCTTCCAGAAGACAATAGGCAGTACTCTACATGCTTCTGAATAATTCAGAATACAGTAATATTTTGGAATGCAAAAGATACTAAAAAGTGAAATAGGAATTTTGGGGAGAACTCAGGTGTTTGTTTCATTAGCTTTAGTGGGTTTAGAATAGGCCAAAATCTCACTGCAAAAGTAACTACATGCTAATGAAAAAAATAGCAGAAACAATTAATAGAGATACAAAAGCTTTTGAATGACAGTAATTCTGTCTCAGAAATTAGGTCTTTTAAAGACTGTTGAGAATTGTGTGCTTCTGTCTGTGGAGACAATTTGGTCAGATTTCAGCTTCAGAGACGTTCTTCTCATCATCAAGTCCATATTTAGGCAGATTCTCAAGCTGATGGTTTGCTTGAGAGAAAAAATTATGTATCTTCAACTGAAGCAATTTGAAAGGTTCCCATTGGCTTCAAGCAGGAGGTGGAACAGGCTATGTGTAAGAAGGTAGTCCCTAATCTCTCTAGCAGACTAACTCATCTTTGCTGCTTTATAAGTTAAGTTTTCTAGCACTGCTAGATCAACCAGTTTCAGCTGCTAAATATACTGTCAAACCAACAGATTTCTAGGCTGCATCTGCCAGAACAAGGCAATCTGATTTAAATAGGCAGCCCTGAGCAAAAAATAGTAAAACAGAGATAAAACTGTTCAGCAAATTAAAATAGGATCAACCCAAAATAAAATTAGCCTTAAATTCCATCCTGCTGTTTTTCAAAGTTGCACTTTGGCAGATGTTATTGAAAGTTGATTTCTTTTGGTGTAGGTAGGAAATTCTAATATGGTCAAACAAGGAGGAACATTTCTCTCTTGTGGTGTGATGAACTATTTCCTTTTTGTGCCTCTTTGCGAAGAAGAGTCAGAAGACTTCCTGACAAAGAGGATGTGTCATTTCTTCGTTATGGACTTTACAAACTAGTGTATGTTCATAGATAGGGAGCAACCAATTTTAGGGGTGATTACAATGCTCATGTGTTTACACTGGTGTAAAGTTTAGCTATCTTGTTTTCTACCTTGGAAAGATGGAAGCAATCAGTTCTTAACAGCTGATGTGTAATAAGATACTGAGCTACAGCTATGTTACATATTATTCAGTTTTGATAACGCTGTAGGATACAGAGGGGATGATGGAGGGAGGGAGAGAAGATCAAGTGAAAACCGATGGCACTCAGTTTCAAAAGAAGTAAAAGAGGTAGTTCTTCATGCAATAGGTAACTGATTAGTGCAACCCCTTGCCAAAGGATGCTGTCGATAGTAAATATCTACATAGATTCAAGAGGAAAATGAAAAATTTAATGGAGTAGAAATCAGTGAAAATTAATAAATGTATTAATTAACTAATTTCTAGTTCACGAAGAGCTGAAAATACTTGAAAGCTGGAAGGTTTTAGGGAGAGACAATGTATATATGACCTTGCCCAGTTCTTACTCATACTTAAGGATCTACCCGTAATCCCTACCGGAGACCAGGCTCTGATCTTAACAGACTTTTTCTGTCATTCAGGATGGCTTTTTAATGTTCCTGTGTTTTAGGAATCAAAGTTTAATATTTACTGAATACAGTACATAATTTTTGTTAACTATAATTGTTTTCATAAGCTATAAATACATAAAATATTCTCTACCTGAAAAAGAAATATATACCACAAATATGTGGATTACCTCATTTTCTTCTGATGTAATATTCCCTGAAAAAATAGTGATTTAATTAGCATAACAGCTTAAACTGAAGGTGCTTAGTGTAAGATTTTCATATAGGAATTTGAATGCTTTGCCCCAGGGTGGGTAATCAAAGTTCTCTGAATACAAGGTGTCTTCAGTGTCTTTCATTTAAAACAGAAGCATTAGAGAATTTTGGTGACATGTCATATGCTTTTTCTAAAAGAAAACTTTTCTCGCCTAGAATGAAATACACATGGAGAAAGCCCAGGTGCCTTACAGTGAAAATCCATGCAGGCAGAAAGGTCCACCCGTACAGGTTAAATTGTGGGACTGGGTTCCACATACGTATACCTTCCTCACCCCTAGCCCCCACCTCGCTCCGCCCAGGTCCGTGTATAGCACACTGAAGGTTTTTCCAAACATGAAACATGTGGTCAGTGATATATTATTTTGGATACCTTTCTGATAGCGTCCCATAACCCTGTTAGCAATTTTTCTGCCTTGATATGATAAACAGTGCCATGCATTAGGGGGTGAGAACTCTTTGATTTATGAGTGTTCCAAAGGAGCAGTATGTGCTTCTTCATTCGGTATATGCAAGAAGAAATTCTAGAAAAGCTCATGCATTTTTTGCTTTGTTTTGCTAAAACATTATGAAATTGAGTTTTACTATTTAAAACTTAATCGAAAAAAATGCAGAATTTGATTCTTTTCTGTAGCCTGGTCCAAAATCCTTGAAATCAATGGTAATCTTGATTTGATTTTGACTGGTCTAGGATCATCCTATTAGTCATCACACAATAAAGATTGATTCTTTTACAATCAGGCCATATTAGCACAGAACTTTATATATAACTCTGTACTTTAGTATTATGTTAATCTTTTTTAAAATATATATATTTTTATTGCTTATTCTGCATGTTTAAATGGATTCCTTTTATTGTCTTTTCAATTATTCATCTCTAATGTCTATTAGGGTTCTTCTGCTTCATGACCCTAATTCCTCTCTTCACGATTTATTCTCTTCTTACACATAGTCACTCAGTTTTGTCCTTGTAATACCCTGCTTATGTGTAGAAACATTTGTAGAAGATTGAAGTTATTTCACTGTAGCATTTATGCATGAAGAATTATGTGGCAGTAAAGTAAATGGTGAGTGGATGGAGGTCATGTCTTTGCTCTTTCCTTTTTTAAAGCAGGATCCACTGGGTGTGATTAGTGGCAACTTTTAGTTCAGCATCTGCATTTAATCAGAAGTTATTTCCCCATTTCCTAGACTGCTTAGTGTAACACTTCACCACTTCATCTCTCTTCCCCGCCAACCAGGCAATAAAAGAAGGGTTTCTAACTTTCCCCTCTTTTTTTGTGGCCAATCTTGATAAAACTTAAATATCTGATTTTCTGTAAAAAAAGTGATAATGTAAATAAAGTAAATGACTAGACAAAACTTTTCAACTATTTGTGAAGTTTTCACACAGCACAATGCAGGAGTGACTCAGCAACACAGAACAGAATGAAAATGTTTAAATAATTACTTCCATTTAATGTTAAGTTCAAGTACTAATTTCATTTTACTGTAAGTAGAGGTGCAAAAGACAAGTGTTCTCCTGGTTTCTGACAGATCAGACATTTACCACGTACCAAGACTTCTGAGTGTACACCCAGGAATCCTCAGCTTTGAATGTCCCCCTACCTACCCTGGACAAAAGTGCTTAATCTGCTCTTTCATGTAAGCAGTGGATCAAATCAATTTGAATGGGAAATCACATGAAGGAACAAGAATTTAACTATATAAAGTTGAAAGAAAGTTTTGCCTTCTTTAAGAAAAGAAGCCTGCCTTTGCTGTAGAAGTTCCATAGCCCCAGAAACACTGACATTCACATTCAAATGTAGGTGGTTCTTTATAAGGTGGAAATGTCATTTTCTTCTTCTTCGTTGTTGCTGTTTTTTCTAACCAGCCACCAGACATAAGTTTGGTTATACTGAAAGAAAATATGGATAAAATTTCTTTTAAAATAATCTCTTGCATGAAAAACTGCCAGCAGGTTGAGTTAGTATTAGGCAATTAATATATTAAAAATTAATCCCCTACTGTTTTGTATTTCAGCTAATCTCACATGAGATTTATAATTACATTCTGTTACCCTTCTGCTTCCCACATCTTTGCTTGCTATCATTCTCAAATACTGTGCAATATATTATGCTATATATAATAATATAAATTATTATCACCACAAGGATCAGATTGGATGGGCCCATCTGGCTATACCCAGAAGCTGCATATAAAAAATAATCAGTAAGAAAAAAATCTCAACAATTCTGACTTCCTGAAGGTGAGAAGTTTGCGTGACCCTGTGCAGATTGATACCAGACTGAAACTAACTGCCGATTCACTTCCAGATCGTGGGAACTGGGGAAGAGTCCAAGAAATTAGTAAAATGTTGAATAAAATGTTTAAGAAGTTAACAAGTTAAAAGTTCAGAATCCTGTATGAACTGTTACAGTTTTATTAGAACTGCTGCAGAACTGTCCTCTGTTCATGGAAGTGAAAGATTTTGAAGTGTTCTCTATGGAGGCTAAAGTCTGTCTCTAAATAAGGTGATTCTGTCGCCTACGATCTGAATTTCTAAGATCTTAGACCATTGAGGAAGTCTACCCTTGAAATGCAATAGTAACATGAAGTACAAACTAAAACAGAGGAAAAAAACCCAAACTCAACTTAAGCAGAAGTATTTTTCACTCTGCAGTATAGTGCACAAGCACAGACAGTGAGACAGCTAGTATTCCTAAGAAGTCTAGAGTAGAATTGATTGATAATGACATTCGGCTCCAAAATCTTTGTTTCATTCATAGGAGTTTAAAGAGGGAAAAAATCTGTCTTTCATGAGTTGTGAAATATAATTTTTAAGTCTCTGTCTTTAATGAGATTGTGTTACACATAACCTAGATTTTTCCATCACTGAACTTCCAGGCACAGCTGAATATTACCATTTATGTCATTAAGGAATGTCTGGGGTCTGTCTTTTAAGGGAGGGTGGAGAGAGCATTGTGTGGTGGTTTCTTTTATTTAATCTATGCTTTTCTTATCTGGTTGGACATCTATTACATCATGTAAGTGGCTCAAATTAAAGTTATTCTGCTACCTTGTGGCTGTAACTTGAAATACCATATCCTCAGTGGTTTAATTTATAAAATTCTCCATTATAGTGATACTCATTCTCTTGGCATTTGTTAAACTGCATCCAGAATACTGTATCCTGTTTTAGACCCCTTTCAAGTAGAAAAGGTAACTTGTACCAGAGGCTGTGTCAGAAATTATAATTTTTTTTGTCACACTTCTGTCTCACCTTTGAAGCATAGAAGCAGAACACGGAAGAGAAATATTCTCTGCTGCTGTCTTGTGCCTGAACAGGTTTTAATGATGAAAGCAATCCAAGGATGGTGGAGAATGTCACACACAGTCCTGGAGAACAAAAAAAAGTGACAACTTTAATGTTTAGACTACACAGAAACTGTATGTTGTCAGAATCAGAATTTTATGTGCCTCAGGCTTGCACGGATCTCACCTTAGATACCCTTTTTCACCTCTTCTTACAAATCCTCCTTCTGAATATTTTTTTATTTTTCTTGAAATGAAAAAGGTGTTTAGTTCAGAGAAATCATCTACTAAGCACTTGCAGTGACCATGCATGTCATACTTTTTTGTCAGTGCTGGGCAATACACAGCATTTGTCCAGTCTATATGAATAATTGACTCATAGCTCTCATTGAGACACTTCTAGGAAGGTCTTCCTGTGGAACTTTAGACACAAGAAAGATGTAATTTTGGAAAGCTGAACTCTTCCATTAGCTTCTCTCTTTTCCTGGGGCCTTTGTAGTGTGATGTCCATCATGTGTTGAGAAATACATTTGTCTAGTAATAAAAGATAGTATAACCCATTTTAACTGAAACTTTTCCTAACCTGACTTAATTAAAATAGGTATAGATGACTTATCCTAAGATAAGTTTACTATGCTGAGACTTTGAACCTCTGGGCCTTTCTAATTACCTAATTTTGAACAGATTATGAAAATGTTGTTTGTATTCCTAAGTGTTCAGAATTCCAGATTTGTGGTATCTGATTGTAGATAAGCTGACATTAAAGTATCACTGACTTAAGTATCACTAATACTTAAATAGCGTAGAAATAGTGAGACAGTCACTAGTCTCAGTCTAACCATAATAATAACAACAATAAGATAATTCAAATATCCAGGACCCCACTCTGTTGCAGGTATTTTGAGAAATACCTTATACTGCCCTGTGTGCTAGTCCACCTACAGATGACCTCAAAAGACTTACTCGCATGAAAACAGTTTTATATCTGTCCTGGTATTTGTAGCTCTTAGCAGGAACAGTTTGATTAATTCAATTAGTGTTTAAAATGGTGTTAAATACTGACAGAATATTATCTTAATAGTATTAACATTCAAGCCATATTCTAGAGCAATATTTTTTTGTGCTAATGTTGGCGATAATAAATTATTGCAATGAATCATTGTTGTTTATTATATGCCAAATATGCAGAGAAGCCATTCCTTCATAATCTCCAAACTGTGTTGTACTGAATCAGATTTGCTGGATGAACTGTCTTCATCTTGTGTTTTATGTAAAAACATACTAACTAAACTTCTCAACAGTGTTTTCCTGCAGACTTTTTTATTACATTAAGAGGTATCAAGGGTCATGCTAGATAAAACAAGAGCTTTAGAATATCTCTTTGTCATAAGAGAAGAAAAAAACCTTAATTTTTGAATTAACAATTCAAAACTCCATTAGAGGCCCAAAATACCTGTTTCAGTACTATTTTGTACTTGTACAAATTTTTGCTTTTGAAACCGAAGGGCAAAGTCCCATTCTGTATTGACAGAAGCACATCTAACACAGAAGTACATATCAATGTCAGACAACAAGAAATTAAGGAAACGTTACGCAGCAGAAGTTGTTTCAGAAAATGGCAGTGTCTGGGAAAGTTGCTGTTAAAAAAGAAAAAATATTCCATTCATGTTACAACTAAGGTATTTAAGTATGGAATGACAATATCATGTAAAACTGAGTCAAATAATTGTTGATTTTTATGTGCACTGAACACCATATTTGTACAAGAATATAAGTTTGTAAACATTTATTATATTTTTATACAGAGATGTTTATCTGGCATGCAAACTATTATTTCATCTTACTGTAGGAGACAAACACACAGTGTAGGCTTTACCTTGCTACAGAATCTCATTCACGATTTACCTCACTGCGTACCTTCAGCGGCAAGATACTTCTGCAACACAGAAAAACATTTTCTTAGAGGGGAGAGGCATGTACATTATTTAGTAAAAAATCAACATATGTTCTTTACTGCCATTGATCAAATTGCATACCATTTTTTTCTTAGTGGCCACATCATGCTGACAAAGGAAGTTTTTTATTATCAGTAATGCTGAAACTGGCCAAAACTCTACAATTAAAAAACTTTATTTTCCTGCCAGGAAATCTGTAGCGGTAACTTTATTCATAAAGGCGAGGAACCAGAAATACTCAAACTGGAATGATAACACAGCAAATCATGAATCTGAAGCTCCATTTTTTCAAAACTTTCAAAATAAATGTCTTCCTTAACACAGGGCTGCTGGGTGGCTTGGATTAAAAACTGCTTAGTATATATGTTAGTCTCGTTTAAGTTGATGGGATATGTTAGTGCAGAACCTTATGTGCCTCATTAATTTTGGACGTAACATTATAATTTTTCTCTCTTCAGTCTACAGCAAGAGTTCTCTAAAGGGGAGACAGAAAATTATTTTTTTATGGATGGCATTGGACAATAATAGGACAAAGCTTAAGACTGTGAACTAGGTATGAAAGTTATGTATTCCAAAAAAGTAGTCCTAGTAAGCTTTTTAGATGCAAATCTCAAATTTCTGGTTGACAGCCAGCTGAACATGAACCGGCAGTGTGCCCAGGTGGCCAAGGTGGCCAACGGCATCCTGGCCTGTATCAGGAAAAGTGTGGCCAGCAGGAGCAGGAAGGTGATTGTCCCCCTCTACTCAGCTCTGGTGAGGCCGCACCTCAAGTCCTGTGTTCAGTGTTGGGCTCCTCACTACAAGAAAGACACTGAGGTGCTGGAGTGTGAAGGAAGTAAATTCTCATTCTCCAGCAAGGGAAAAAACACAACTGCTACTAAAAATTCCCATCCTTCTCATCAGAAGGATCTGCTTTCATGAAAGATGGAGGAAACTGTTGCTGATTTGAATTCTTTGGCTATGTAGGATAAAAAAATAGAACAATATAATATTTGCAAAGATTCCCCAGAAGTGTGCAGTATTGCAGCATTATGTGACTATTGTAGATACAAACTCCTCTGTTTATATGTTTTTTACAACTACGAGCATTTACTTTCTGAGGGAAAAATGTATACGATTTCTAGTCAGAATGGTTTTTATTTTGCTTATTAAAAAGTCTCTAACTTTTTTAAGCTGAAGGTAAGCAAGAATGGCAACTTTCCTCCTTTGCCCTGGTACTATCAGTGGCCAAGAACTGGCCAGGTGGTTCCTGACCAAAGTGAAGCTTTTTTTCTGTTGCACATAGGACTGGCTGTGGTCATTTTGTAATGCACTCTGAAATTAAAGAACAAATCTCTTGAAATGGCTGCTGGAATTGGTGAGGCTGTACTGCTGAGTTTGGGAGAAAAAAAGCTGATGATTCCTTCCCACTGCTCTGGAATATCCCAGACTGAGATACTGTCTTGTCTGGGCAGTCTTGGACACCATTGTGAAACCAGGACCCAGAGAATGCTCTTGCTCTGGCATATAAGATATTGGAAAGAAACAGCAGGGAGGAGCCCAGCAGAAAATTAAGCTGGCAAAGCAACTGTAAACATAGGTTAACCAGAGCAGAGACAGATCCTAATCATGTTTTCTCAAGTTCTGGCTAGTTGGTTTTTTTTCCCTGAGCAGAGCAGCTAGGTGATTCAATCCCTCATACCTTTGTTTCTTCACATTTGTTTAGTCCACTTTCACTTGCCTAGGTCCTTCATTCTGTACCTAACAACTGAACTGTGAGGTCTATATGCAGTCTGGAGTATTAGAGTGCATATTGCTTGTATTTATTTCTTTGTTTTTCTACATCTCTTCACTTGTCTTGCTTGTGTGGAGATGGTGTTTCTAGAATGCTGTTTTCACTATGGATGGTCTAGTTTTTTGTTCCTACATAGGCACTGCCATATATACAATTAATAAAGATGCAGAAATTACACGGTATCATCGCCCGCCCATAGCGTAAGGGTAGAACAGTACAAACTGTCATTTTTCCAGTTGGAAGGCTCAGTTGGGCAGTAATAAAACCAAGCATTAGTGTCTGATAATAATAGTCCCATTACTACATTGAATAATGCAAAATTACTCATCCCAAGAATAACATTATGTTCACATGGATAATGGAAATTATTAGCCAAAGTTTCCTTAGTGTGAGTACAGGTAGCTATATTTGCATCTAAGCTACCCTAAGCTCTGTGAAATGACCACAGAGGAATGTGGTGGTTAATGTAATTCTAAAACAGGTGTCTGCAACTGGCCAGATGAATCATGTATTTAAAGTGTCTGTTTCTCTTCACTGGCTGTATAGAAAGCCTACAAGAATAGGCTCAGATGGAAAATCTGTGTTACAGAAATCTGAAGTGAGGTGAAATGAGTCACACCTTAAAGATTTTGTTTCTATTTTCATTACTGTTAACAAACACAAAGCCATGAAGATAAAAAGCTAAGTTTATATATCTGTCAAAAAAACAAAAGGTGAAAGAGAAGCCACAATCATGACTTGGTAAGAAAACAAAGCTAAAATACCCAACAGTCATTTGTTAGGATTCCACCCACTTAGGGTACTCTCTTCATCTATGTCTATTGCCTGAAGTCTTCCCACTTTCCAAGAAATATCTTCATTAGTACAGGGTAAGGTTTGCATAGTGAAAACCTGCTTCCAGTTTTGTTGTTGACACTCTACCATTGTGAGTAGCGTACTTAAAAATGAGACACTGGATTCTTAACTTCTGACGGACGGAAACTTCTTGACCTAACTAATGAACACTGGTGTAGTGTGATTATGAAAGAGACAGGTATTGCATACAGCTCCACACTCTCAGCACCCAAAATATCCTGCCTCAGATATACAAATGGACATGCAGTTCTTCATTTCAATTTTTCTGAAATGTCAGGCCAAACAATGAACAAGTCTAAAATCCCCAGTAGCATGTTGGGGAGAAGCAAATATTGCCAGCTGTCATTTTAAGTTCTATCAAATGCATTTGTTTTCTCCTCTGGGGAAAAAAATCCCAAACAAAAAGAAAATAAAAACACCCACACAGGGAGAACACAAACATTATGCTCTCACCAAATCCAAAACTTTGTCTTTGAATTATTAAGACCCTGATTTCAGAACTGATAAGCAAAAGGCAGGTGATCTAACAATTTGATCAGGTTTTCTTCCATGTTTTGCACGGAAGCACAATCTGGCTCTATATGATCAATGTAAACTTTTGTAATACAGTTATTTTAACACTGTTTATCAGTATCAACACTCCTGTTTAGTAAAGTAGAATGCATGCTGAAGATCTGAAACCTTATGGTATTATTTAGCAATTAAATTTCTATTCTAAGCATAAGAAGTAACATCAACAAGCAGGAAGCCTTTTGGAATTCTGTACTTGTAGGAAGCAGTTGTGTGCTAATTTGGTGATTATGTATATCCCCACTTGGTATCTATATTTCAACAATAGCTGGAGTAGAAAGTCATGCACATAAATTTTGAATATATGACCTCAGGAGCTGCCTCAGGCTGAATACCATTATATCTATTGCACTATTACAGCTGTAGCGTACTTACTGCCTCTAACAACGTTTACATCCTACAAGATGTATTTATCTGCAGCACATACAGCTGCACAATATTTTTCTGATGTAAAATTTTCTATGGGAAGAACTTTTCATTCAAATCTGTTTTCTGTAGAAATATATTATTTTGACAAAAACTCTGTAAAAGTTGCTTGAAGGGAGTTAAAGCATTCTGATTTTGTCTGGTCTGTTAGTATTTCCTGTCTATATGAAAATAAAACACAGTTGTCTTCAGTTCAAATGACTTGTCACTTGATATAAGTGACAAGCTATAATTACAGCTTGTCAGACCCAAAGTAACATTTTGAAAAATCCTGTTTCATGACAGAATTGTTTTTTCTTCTGTTTTCTAATGAGAAAATAAATTCCTGGTCAGAATTTCTTCTCGTCTCTCTTTTACCTCCTCTATCGCATGAATGCTATGATTAAAATTAATAAATATATAGTAATATAAGTATTCTATTGAGCCTAGAGAATGAGACTTGTGTAATCAACATTTTGCTCATACACCCTAGGATTTGAAATTGCTGAGTAATTTCAATCATGTTTGGAGGAGGGAAAAAGTCTCAACCATGTGTGTTTCTGTAAATTTTACAAATACAATGGCTGGATGGAGGAGTGGAACCCAGGTCATTGGGTCCTCAGAACAAAGTGAAGGCAGAACTCAGCTGTTACACATTTTATTTGGCAGCAGAAGGCTGCCAGCTAGTCCTGCAGACCAGCCACAGGACTGCTGAGTCTTTCCCTGGTGAGGATATGGAAGGTGTATGTTGCATAATATGATGGAGCAAAGAACACAAATTCTTCTGAAACAAAGCTTCACTAGTTCTGCTGACCACAAAACCAGTCTTTGTTTGCTGAGGTAATATTCTTAGCCTATAGTCAGCAAGTAAATAATTAGCCTAAGTTTATCTTTGACATTTATCACATTGGACTAAGGTTACCATGTTGGGCTGGGATACAGAATCACAGAATTCCAGAACGATGGGTTTTGAAAGGGACCTCTGGAGATAATCTAGTCCAACGCCCTGCTAGAGCAGGATCACTCAAGCAGGTTGCACAGGATCGTGTCCAGGCAAGTTTTGAATATCTCCAGAGAAGGAGACTCCACAGCCTCTCTGGGCAGCCTGTCCCACTGCTCGGTCAGCCTCAGAGTGAAAAAGTTTTTCCTCATGTTCAGATGGAACTTCCTGTGTTCCAGTCTGTGCTCATTGACCCTTGTCCTGTTGCTGGGCCCTGCTGTAAAGAGTCTGGCCCCTTCCTCTTGACACCTGCTCTTTATTTACAAATATTGATCAAATCCCCTCTCAGTCTTCTCCAGGCTAAACAGACCCAGCTCTCCCAGCCTTTCCTCATACAGGAGATACTCCAGCCCCCTAATTATCATTGTAGCCTTCTACTGGACTTTCTCCAGTAGTTCTTTGTTTTTCTTGAACTGGAGAGCCCAGAACTGGTCACAGTACTCCAGATGTGGCCTCACCAGGGCAGAGGGGGAGGATAACCTCCCTTGACCTGATGGCCACACTCTTCTTGATGCACTGCAGGATACCGTTGGCCTTCTTGGCAATGAGGGCACTGCTGGCTTATGGTTAACTTGTCCACCAGGACTCCCAGGTCCTTCTCTGCAGTGCTGCTTCCCAGCAGGTCAACTCCTAATCTGTAGTGGTGCCTGGGGTTTTTCTTCCCTAGGTGCAGGACCCTACACTTGAATATCATTATTCAACAGGCCCTTGTTGAATATCATTAGGATGATGTGATTTCTTACATCATTGATGTGGTGATCTTATGTGAAACTGGACCATACTAGCAGAGAAGCTGTGCAAATTGCCTTTGAGGATGCTGTACCCATATTGTAGACAAATCAATGGCTTCTATTTACAATGTTCCATGATATGACTTAAGCTGTATTTTATTTACAATATATCTTATAGCATTATGCCAAAGCTCTTAAAATATGCAGTCATAGAAAAAATTAAATGAAAAGGACCTCCACAGGTCTTCTACTTCAGCCTCTTTCTCAGTGCAGAACTCACATCAGGCCTCAACACAGGACTCCCATCACTTCAGGCTCTTGTTCAACATAGGACTAATTTCAAGGTTAGATCATGTTGCTCAGAGCTTTGTCCAACTGGATCATAGAATCGTATAATTTTTTATGTTGGAAAAGATCTTTAAGATCACCAAGTCCAACCATTGACCTAGCACTGCCAAGTCCACCACTAAACCATGTCCCTAAACACCACTTCTATGCATCTTTTAAATGCCTCCAGGGATGGTGACTCCATCACTTTCCTTGGCAGCCTGTTCCAATGCTTGCTAACCCTTTCAGTGAAGAAATTTCCCCTAATATCCAATCTAAATCTCTCCTGGCACAACTTGAGGCTGTTTCCTCTTTTCCTATCACTTCTTACTTGGGAGAAGAGGCCAGCCCCCACCTGGCTCCAACCTCCTTCCAAGTAGTGGGAAAGAGCAATAAGGTCTCTCCTCAGCCTCCTCTTCTCCAGATGAAACAACCACAATTCTCTCAGCCACTCCTCAGAGGACTTGTGCTGCAGCCCCTTCACCAGTTTCGTTGCCCATCTCTGGACATGCTCCAGCACCTCAGTGTCTTTCCTGTGGTGAGGAGCCCAACACTGAACACAGGACTCCAGGTATGGCCTCACCAGAGCAGAGGACAGGGGGACAATCACTGCCCTAGTCCTGCTGGCCACGTTATTCCTGATACAAACCAGGGTGCTGTTGGCCTTCTTGACCACCTGGGCACACTGCCGGCTCATGTTCAGCTGGTTATTGACCAATACACCGCAGGTCCTTTTCCACCAGAGTTTTGTGACCCTCAAGAATGGATGTTCTCCAAGCAACCATTTCAGCACTAACATGGAGAATATTTTTTTTCTTCATGTACAATTACCATTTCTGTTTTTGCACATTATCTCTTCTCCTTGGGTGTCTCTCAGAAAAGAAGGCTAGAATGCACCTTCCAGCAGTGGAATTTACAATTAGGTCTCCTCCTCCTCAGGCACACACGCACAGTCTCCTCAGCTCCTCTAACAGCATGTTGTCCAGTTGGTGATCATCTTAGTGGCTGGCTGTCTTCTAGATTCTCTCAGGTCTATCAGTATCTCTGGTACAGGGTGAGCCATCTAAAACTAACCCCAGTATTCCACACACAGCCTAACAAGTGTCTAGTACAGCAGCATGGTCACTTTTATCAGTTTATTGGCCACATTGCTGTTCGTACAGCCAGCATATGTTTTATCTTCATACTGCAAGGGTACACTCCTCACTCGTGTTTAAATATGGTGACATTCCTTATGCCCGGTTTAGTTGTTATCAGACACAATCTTCAATAAGCACTGAACAGCTTCTCTCTCAAAGGAAGACTTTTTTTTTTACTCAAACTAAAACATGCCAACAAACTGAAACACTACCGAAACTGCTAATCCCTTCGAGGTGTTTAGGCCTCTGTACTCACAAAGCAGTGTAGAGAATTGAAGATTATATTGTTGCGGCTCTATTTGTGTATTTTCTCCCTTTTTACAATCTGTATCCTATGAACATGCATTATATTCATCTGAGGCTGACATGACCTGTCTTCAGTCTTGTGCTTCCTCATAATTTCACACTGCTTTGGGGATCTGGTTTATAAGCAAATTTGCAGACAGAGAACTCCACCTGATGAGCTGTAATTCCTGGGTTAGAAACCATAAGTGAGCATTTCTGTTGAGACATTTTGCAGCAGGCTTGTTAATGAACAATTAGAGCCCTGCTGACTGGTTTTTGCTGTCTTTGAAAATGCACTTCCTGAATCTTCTGCTTTGAAATCTTACATAGCATCATAGAATCATAGAATGGTTTAGCTTGGAAGGGACCACAAGGATCATCTAGTTCCAACCCCCTGCCATGGGCAGGGACGCCTGACACTACACCAAATTACCCAAAGCCCCATCTAACCTGGCCTGGAACACTTCCAGGGATGAGGCCTCCACAACTTCTCTGGGCAATCTGTTGCAGTGCCTCACCACCCTCACAGTAAAGAATTTCTTTCTAATGTCCAGTCTAAATTCCCCCTCCTTTAGTTTAAACCCATTACCCCTTGTCCTGTCACTGCACTCCCTAAGAAACAGCCTCTCGCCAGCTTTTCTGTAGGTCCCCTTTAGGTATTGGAAGGCAACGATTAAGTCTTCCCAGCGCCTTCTCTTCTCTAGGCTGAACAAGCCCAACTCCCTCAGCCTGTCCTTGTAGGAGAGGTGCTCCAGCCCTCTGATCGGCTTTGTGACCTCCTCTGGACTTGCTCCAGCAGCTCCATGTCTTTCCTGTACTGGGACCCCAGAGCTGGACGCAGTACTGCAGGTGGGGTCTCACAGGAGCGGAGTAGAGAGGGAGAATCACCTCCCTCGACCTGCTGGCCACACTGTTTCTGATGCAGCCCAGGACATAGTTGGCTTTCTGGGCTGCCAGCACACACTGCCGGCTCATGTTCATGTTTTATGAACCTGCACCCCCAAGTCCTTCTCAGGGCTGCTCTCAATCCATTCTCCGCCCAGCCTGTAGTTGTGCTTGGGATTGCGCCAACCCACGTGCGGGACCTTGCACTTGGCATTGATGAACTTCACACAGTTTGCATGGGCCCACCTCTCTAGCCTGTCAAGGTCCCTCTGGATGGCATACCTTCCCACCGCACAGCTTGATGTCATCAGCAAACTTGCTGAGGGTGCGCTCGATCCCACTGTCCATGTTGCTGACAAAGA
>VWZZ01006883.1:220353-233288 GCA_013399095.1 Psophia crepitans | reverse complement strand
GGGGCCTCTCCCCCCCGGGAGAGGGGGCTCTCCGGGGCCTACTCCCGCTCACGCCGAGGCCCAGCGCCTGGATTCGGCGGCCCTGCTCCTTCCCTCCTGTCAGCCGGGGAGGCCGTTGGTGTCGGGGACCTGGCCGGGAAGCAGCTCCGCCATGCGGGGCAGGCTGCGCGGGGGCAAGGCCGGGGCCTTGAGAGGGCAGAGCCGAGCCCTGCCCGAGGGGCTTGGGGGCAGCCGGGGGCGTCCCGCCGGCCGCTGGGCCGTTTCCCCGGCCCCGCTCCTTCAGCCTGCGGGCCCCTCTCGGTGTCCGCAGGGCGGGCAGGGCCGAGCCGAGGCGCGGTGGGGGCCCTGCGGAGCCGATGGTCTGCCCAGAAAATAAGTGTTAGAAGGTGTGCGGGGTAGGCAGGGCTTCGTTCGGAGAGGTCGCGCTGAAAATTGTCTCCCATTGAAGGGTTTTCTCCACAATTCCTGTGCAGGGTAAGGGTTGCATAAGCAGCGGGGTTTTTTGTTGGGTTTTGTGGCTTTTTTTTTTCTTTTTAAGCTTTTTTTTTGGTGCTTGTTGTTCCCTGAATATTTTAATAAATCTATTTTATTTTTTTAGCTGTCCTCAAGAGGACACGCAGGATCTGCTAGCTCTATAGTCCGTGCTTAGATGCTGAGACAGGCAAATTTTATTTGATTTCCGAGCAGGTGTAGCAACCACCTGGATTTTTTCAATTTCTAAACAGAGCATGAAGAGTTAAAAAATTAAAAAAAGCCCCAAAACTGTTTTAGTGATCTACGCTGGAACATAGTAGCGAGCCGTTGACGTCTTTCGCTAAGTGCGTTGCGGTGCCTCTCCAAATTCCAACCTGCCGAATCCTTGTAAACAGGACCCCGGGGTACGGCATCACCTTGAGTCAAATAGGGGTGCCCGGGGCGGGGGGAGTCCTTGTCCCTGGGAGTGTTTAAGGACAGGTTGGATGTGGTACTTAGGGACATGGGTTAGTGAGGAATAGGTGGTGGGGGGACAGTTGAACTGGATGATCGTTGAGGTCTCTTCCAACCTTAATGATTCTGTGATTCTATAATGCCCAGCGAGGGGGAATTCAAGGATAAAGTGGCCGTAGGTAGTCTGTTTTTTCCCTGGCTGACAGCTCAGCTTGGAGCCCAGCCAGGGAGTGTTGGAGGCTGCCAAAGAAATCGCCACCCGTTTTGCCCTTGCGGCAGGAGAAGCGAGGAGCACATTGGTGGTTCTCAAACAGAAACCCCGCCAGCTGAGGAAAAAGTAGACTGGGGGAAGAAGACCCCAATTTTATAAATAAGTTTTTAGGAGGAGGTTTTTTGGTCCCCTCCCTGCAACACGCTCCCTTAACCTGAAGGTGCTGTTTTTTCTGGGTTTGGCTCGTAAAGCAGCAAGCCTTTTCCCTCGATAGCTGTGTGCCACATCCAGCGTTTTCAGTTTTCCAGGGATATTAATAACCCTAAATATATTCTGCTAGGTGCAGGCTCCGGCTCTTAACCTCATTTTGTTCACATAGAAGTGGTTGATTGCTCTTTAATGTGACAGTTCCTTTAAACTTCCTCTTTGGGAAAAGAAGTCCCTGTTTAAATAATGCGGTGGTTATCTTTGTCTCCATGACTTGGTGTTCTGGGGTCAAAATGTCGGTCTTAATGGGAATATAAACTTTAAAATGACTTTATTTCAAGGAAGTGCCATGAGGGTATTGCGTAGCTGAAAGGAACGCAGGTTTCTTGAGGGAGGAGTGAAATCGGGACCTTTTTTCACGTAGTCAGTCAAGAGGTAAGGCCTCAGATTGTTGCTGCCGTTTCTCCTCTGCTTACTGAAAGCGGAAACGACGGCGCCATTACACTGAGCGCCGCGCGTTTTAATCTCACGCGGTTTCACACGGCGGGGTTGCGCCCTCGTTGAGGTGTTTCGTGGGTAGCTTTACGCCCGCTGTGTGCACAGGAAGTATTTTTTATAAAGTCATGTGTAAATGAGAGGCAGGTGTTTTCTCAGCTTTAATTTTCTTTCTTTTTGTCCCTCCCTGTGCTTTTTTACACCTGTAGGGCTGAGAGGCAAAATGGTCCATGCCGAAGCGTTTTCACGCCCTCTGAGCCGGAATGAAGTGGTCGGATTAATTTTTCGTTTAACCATATTTGGGGCTGTAACGTATTTTACCATTAAATGGATGGTTGATGCTATTGATCCGACCAGAAAGCAGAAAGTAGAAGCTCAGAAACAGGTAGGATTTTATTCATAAATGCTTCTGTGAAGCGCTGGCTCCTTCGTTGCTGTTCGTACAGAGAAAAAATGCTAACTGTAAACTGGACTTAACCGACAAAGTAATCGACAAAAGCATGTGGAATAATAAATTTAAAAAAAGAAGCGAGTTTTTTAGTAAATCTCAGGCTGTTGGCAATTTCAGTGCCTGCGCTTCACAACAAGTTAAAATTTCTTGCGTGAAGTGGTGGAAAAACTGTTGGACTGGAGCGCGATGCTGTCTCTAACGATCTGCGAGCGTGTGTAATGATCTCCCAGCGACGTTTCTCCTTCTGACGACTTTGCTAAGCGGCAGTCGTGTTAAATAACGCTCTCGTCGGTCTCCTGCTTGCTTTTTAAAACCTGGAGCAGAAATAACTTAATTCTCTTCTGCTTTTTGGCAACGTAATGGCAGAGGCAGGGACTGTAGTTATTCGTGACACAATGGAACACCGCTGCCCAGATGCCTTTTTAAGAACAGCTTGTGCTCTGTCCCTCTCCCTCTGTTTTCTCCCACCTCCAGCAGCAGTCACGATACCCAGGGAAGGAGAGATTCATGAGAGTTAATGCCCTGGGAAAAGATGTAGGTGCGTTTTCAGAACCAAAAGTTAAGTGTTTCCTTTGGAAAGGATTGAAGTAAATGTTGCAACTTTTTTGTTTTGTAGAATCCTAGGATGGTGTGGGTTGAAAGGGTCCTCCCAGCCATGGGCAGGGACACCCGCCACCAGCCCAGGCTGCCCAAAGCCCCATCCAACCTGGCCTTGGGCACTGCCAGGGAGCCAGGGGCAGCCACAGCTTCTTGGGGCACCCTGTGCCAGGGCCTCAGCACCCTCCCAGGGAAGGATTGCTGCCTCCCAGCTCAGCTCCAGCTCACCTCTGGCAGTTCAAACCCACTCCCTTGGCCTGGCCCTCCCTGCCCTGCAACCAGCCCCTCTCCAGCTTTCCTGCAGCCCCTGCAGGCACTGGGAGGGGCTCCAAGGGCTCTCCACAGCCTTCTCTTCTCCAGGCTGAACAAGCCCCAACTCCCTCAGCCTGTCTCCAGACCAGGGGGGCTCCAGCCCTTGGATCATCTCCGGGGCCTCCTCTGGCCTCGCTCCAGCAGCTCCATGTCCTTCTTGTCCTGGGCCCCCTCTGAGCTGGAGGCAGCACTGCAGGGGGGTCTCAGCAGAGCGGGGCAGAGGGGCAGAATCCCCTCCCTGCTCTGCTGCCCACACTGGTGTGACGCAGCCCAGGACACGATTTCTTTGTTTTCTGCCTGACACAGATTTCACAGATTCAAACAGCAATTTTGAGCAACCTAATTCTGTTTTCAGTGGGTTTTCTTTTTTAATGAAATCTTTAGTTAAAAAAATTGGCCCCACTTTAGAGATCGGCTCTCACAATCTGTGCTGGTGCCAGGGATTACATAAAGAGGTTGCAATATCCCAAAAGTATGTCAGGCTTAACCGCAGGTTTGCGTATAAAGAGAAACTGAGTTGTGAAAGCGTGTTGACACAACCGATGACTTTTCCTTTTAAATAGGGAAAAAGAAAACATTGAATACATAGAAGAAAATCAACTGGCTTCTGTGAATGACGGTGTTTTGTTTTGGTTTTTTTTTCCCCTTAAAAATATATTAATCTCTCCTTGATACAGTGCTGTGGAGGTCAGGGAGGGCATGCTTTTTATAATAACACAATTATATCTCTTATTAAATTGTGCGTGTATTATTTGCAGGGTAGCGAATGAAGATAATTAAGCACGTGAAAGAACTCTATAGAGTTCTAGTTAATAACAAGCTTCAGGCTTTTCATCTGAATCCTATACAGAGTTCGTAAGCACTGCTGGGGGGGAGCTTTTTTAAGTACAAAGTACCTGTATCAGCTTTGGAAACTCCTGCTCTGAACAGCAAACTCCGTGTTTTCACGTTTATTTCGGTTGCTTTTCAGATCGTAACGTAGGACTTGTGGATTTGGTGGTGGGAGGGCTGGTGTGACGCTCGATGGGAGCTGACACCTGTGGCTTGGTTTCACTCAAATGACAAGAAGTCATTAGGAAATAGCAGAACCATATACTTCAGACAGAGTTAAGCTCTTTTCAGATATGGCTTATGAATAAGCTTTTCATACTCCAAATAACAGTTCTTTAAAAACTCGCTTTTGAATTAAACATTCAATTTCTTTCGCCGATTTTCTTGGTGTTTTATTTCCCCCAGGCTGAAAAACTAATGAAGCAAATTGGAGTGAAAAATGTCAAGCTCACTGAATACGAAATGAGTATTGCTGCGCATCTCGTAGACCCGCTCAGCATGCATGTAAGAAACTGTTGCCTGTGTTACTCCGAGGAAAGCACTCCAGGCACGGGAGATCTGGATTTTGACTTTGGAGGACATTATTTGTCATATTTGACATTACAGAAATATTTTTTCTGTATTTCTCTATATATATTTAATTTAAAACTAAATTTGTATCGTTGAGAACAGAGGGGGTTTTTTAATCACTTGTCTCTCTTCTTTTTGAGGCTTTGCACTCCTTGTGGATATTTTTTCTTGGCAGGGACTACGATAGTAATTTCTAATACTGTTTTTTCTGTATCAGGTAACCTGGAGTGATATTGCAGGCTTAGATGATGTTATTACAGATTTGAAAGACACTGTCATTTTGCCTATCAAGAAGAAATACTTGTTTGAGAATTCCAGGCTCTTACAGCCACCAAAAGGTAGGAGGGAAACGTTACAGATTTTTATGTTGGTATTAATTAAAAAAATAAAATAAAAAGCTTACAATTACTGATAAAGGAAAGAGGAAGTGGGTTGCCCATCCAAAGTGCAATCGTTAGGACTGATGCCAAGGAAAGCCCTCAGGTTTTTCCTCTTCTCTTGCCGTGAAATCGTGTTTAGTGAGTAAGTTTTATCTTAATAACGAAGCAATAACTGCTTTTCAGTTATCGATTTTAACGTTTTGGTCCGCTAATCTATGTAGCCCGCCTTTTTAACTGCCTAAATTGTCAATTTTTTTTCTTCTTACACCCCATCTCGTCCTTCGGCAGAGGTGAGCACTAACTCTGCTCTACAGCTTTGCACGCTTGGTTAATATTTCTACGGTATCGTAGAAACGTCAGTCATAAACATCAGACGTCAAAGCTAATCTTGCCAGACATCTCTCTGGTCCAGTCCTAGAAATCCCAGTCATTCAAAGAGACAGAGATCCCATTTTTATTCTGGAGATCCCTTGATTTTCTAGGGAGCTAGTTGCACGGTACTGCGGCAGTAAGGACACCGGCAGGTGACAAATTAACTTTCCAGCAGTGGAACAGAAGTTGGACTCTCTCTGCTGGAATGCTTACGGTCGTATTTACTCTATGTTACTACAGACGAGCAGAATTTGAACCTAAAATGTTGGAAAAAATGCCAAAGTTTATCTTTACTGCTCCAAACCTTGGCATATTGTCTGCTGAAAATTCTCTTAAAACTATGAATTCCATTAATTAAATGTATCTGGGACGGTCTCCGTTTCGTGTACTAAGCGATGGAAAACGAAGCGCATTTGTAACTGGTTTAGTTTTTCCAGGCTGCTTTCTGTTAAAGTCCCAAATTGAAACTGCCTGGAAAATTACTTTAATGGCATGACCTAATAAGCTGAAGGAAAAAATTATTTTTTATTTATCTTTTCAAAGCAGACTTTCCATATAGGGGAAGCTCCTCAGTTTTATTAGTGACTTGTACTGTGTGTTAATAGGAAGTCGTTGCCTCAGAGTAATGATGTTCATGGCCATGTTTATGGTCACATAAAGAGGGGAAAAAAAAAAAAGCCTCTAGTGATTCTCTGTGTTTCAGCCTTGTTTAACTTAATTTGTTTTTCTTTAAATTGTTTTCTTTACAACTATGGTAGAAAAACACCGCTGCGAGTTCTTTCACTCTGACAAGTTTAAAAATAATATGCGATGTCATCTTTAATTGTGGGTAATTTGTTTAAAATGTTTGTGGGCTTTTTCCCCCCCCTCTCCCCTCTGTGCTAAGTTTTATTAACAAGGCTGAAACTGGCCATAAACAAGGTCTGTCAAATGCTTACAGGAAATAAATAGGCTTTTAGTTTTATGTCACCTTTATAGCCACGGTAATAAAAACCAGTAATATTTCAGATAAATGTCTCCCTGCAATTTCACCGTACCTGTCTTTACATATTCGTAGCTTTAATTTTATAATATCTTCAGTACCTCTGTATTTGATTCGATGGAACCCTGCGTACGTTGGCTTCTTATCTTTTAAAACTCGAACAACCGACAAGCTATCGGGTCTGTCGTACCAAAGCGCGTTCGCTGTACGGCCCCTCTAACAGCGCTGCTTTTTCAGGGGTACTCCTCTACGGCCCTCCTGGCTGCGGCAAAACGCTGATTGCCAAAGCCACGGCCAAGGAAGCAGGCTGCCGATTTATTAACCTCCAGCCTTCAACGCTGACGGACAAGTGGTATGGGGAGTCTCAGAAGCTGGCTGCCGCGGTCTTCTCCCTTGCTGTAAAGCTCCAACCGTCCATCATTTTTATTGATGAAATAGGTAAATAGCTATCCTTTTTTTTTTTCTTTTAAGTAACTATAGCAGAATGACATTAAACCCTAGACTTGAATCAATGGGTAAATTGATCTACTGTCATCTGTTCCTTAAAAAGAGCAATAACGGAACGAGCTTTAGTAATATAAATAGCATTGTAAAGTAACGGTAGCAGATTAGGTGAAACAGTGTCTGTCTTCCTTGTGTTAGTGGAGGAAATTGCAAGCAGAACAAGTTGCTGCTTATTTTTGGTTGGGCTAAGGTGGTTTTCCTTTTTCTGAGGAGAGCGTTTCCTCTGTCAAGGGAACTGCTCATTCAGGAAACCCATCACCAAACACGCTTCAATGCCTCTGCTGTGAGGGCACGTAATGGAAAATAAAATACGGGTTTGGGAGAGCTCGGGAATAATGAAGAGGTAGGAGGGGGAACTTCAGCTGGCAAGGCAGCGAAGGTGCCAGTGGTTCAGCACGTCTGGACGTGTCGCGTTACTGTTTTAAGTCCCTGTGACCTTGAGGAGTTCGCTGAAATTGCGGGTTGCCTCGTAGCGCCGGTGGTTCTTAGAGCGGCTTGTACAATTTGCAGGAACAGCCTGACGAAGCCGTTACCCCTCCCACAGTTTAGGTTTCTGAAGGGACATCGTGAAGATGCTTTTTGTCCTGCTGTATAGGTGTGCAAAACACGGCATTTTTTCTAGCTGTTGGAAATTCTTGAGGCAACCACTGGCAGAGTTAGAGCTCCACATGAAAAGCGCAGAGCGTGCTTTACGTCGGTCCTGCAGCTTGCTGTTCTCCTGGGCTTTGGTGTCTTCTAGCTTGCCAGACTCTGAATGCTTCTGTCTCTGCATGAGAAGTCGAGGTGAAAGTTAGACTTTCCATGAATTCAGGAAGGTGAAAACTTGGAGCGCAAGATTTGGGACAGCCTCATGTGATAGGCACGTAGTTGTGCGATGCAATTTCACAGATGTGCTTTAAAATGTGCAGTTCCACTTTCCTATTCGACATCATAGGAAATATTTTCCGTTTGTTGACAACGGGTTTTGGGTGGTTTTTTTTTAAAAAGGGTTTCTAAGATAGAGAATAGCACAAGTCTGCTTCGAGAAATCAAACAGCGTAGTTTCGACGGCAGGATTGGAAGTAAACTGCTTTACTGAATCCTTTCATGCAGATTCCTTCTTACGAAGTCGGTCAAGTTCCGACCATGAAGCTACAGCTATGATGAAAGCTCAGTTCATGAGTCTGTGGGACGGACTGGACACCGATTACAACTGCCAAGTAAGTACGAAGGATGGCGAGAAAAGTAACGGGATTCTTCCCTCCCCGGTGCCGTTTGGGAAGAGCAGCGGATTGCGGGCGGTGGTCGTGGCCAGAAGAGTGTCTTTACCTCGCAGCGTTAGTGTTTGGCAGAATGAGAGGCCTGAGTCGCATTAACAGATCATTGTTCTCGAGCGGGCTGGTTTTGTAGGTATTCTGGTTTTATTTAAGAGGGGTTATTTTCAGAAGGGTCTTAAGTCTCAATAATACCTAGTTTGAGCTGCCAAAATTGGGAATTTTGTCAACAGTAGTTTCTTCAGGTGAAGTGAATCTTTGATTTTGGGAAAGGTATTGAAAGATCCGAGCGTTCAGCCCAGTTGCAGGTTGGTTGGTTGGTTGGTTTCTAGGAAAGCGCGAGACTAAGCACCAGACTCTGGAGTTAATCTGAAAGCATACGCTTCTGTATCCTTCCCGTAATCTCAACAGAAGTGTTTTGGAGAGAAAAAGAAATACAAAGGCCGCTGGTGCTGTAAAAACAAACAAACAAAACCCATTTATGAAATAAATAGCTTGAAGGTAGCACAGACGAAAGCCCGCTCGGTATGTTTCTGATCTGTCACCTGGAGCAATCTTTTTTAATGCCTTTAAAAAGGGTGTTTATTCTCCAAATTAAAAATTTCAGCCTTTTTAACCTGTATTTTTCTGTGAATGGAATCCCATGCCCTGACCTCCACTCATTCTCTCTTTGTAAAATCTGCTTTTCCTCCTCTTTCAAGCTTGTGCTAAAGATATTTTTCAGTCCTTTTTTAAGAAACTGATTAGAGCACAAAGCAGCGTTTCCTTACTGTTAATAGGAGGGCAACGGTACGAACGCTTTACTGGAAGCTACCACGATCCCGCAAGCACACGTTTCTTCCCGTGCCTTTTTTTCCCCACTATAGTGGCAGCTTCTCAGAGCAACTCAAGTTGCTCGTTTCCTGCGGTAAGACGATACGGGGTCTTACCCACCTCTCAAGTTCGGCGTGCAGAGCCAGCACGAGTCACTCTTGTCCCTCACTCGCGTGCCCCTGCAGGGTAGGGAGCTGGCAAAGTAAAACACAACGCGAATGGTCGGCTGGAGACACCGCAGGGGTTCATTCAGGTTTCTGGGGAGTTTTTCAGCCGGGGTGTTTTGTTTCGATACCGTATTTCAGGCTCCTCCCTGAGATGCCGTTGCAGTTCACGGAGTGTTCTTTAAGCGCCGGTTTCGACGTTTGCATCGTCTCCATTTTTGACAGTCAGCTCGCTGGGCTTTTTTTGTTAATTACAAATGTTTACTTGGGAGCTTCGGGTTGCTTGTCTGCTTCTTGCCAACCAAATTTCCTTTGAATAAGGATTAAATTCAGCTTTCGTTACGGTCACAAAAATTCCAAATGCTAGGAAGAAATGGTAAATAAGCATTGGGATGAATGTTGTTTGTTCCTGTGTTGTTTGTACCTGAAAAGTGTGTTTGGCTTTGGGCTAAACCTGCCAAGGGGATGGTCCTGAGTCCGGCAGGAACTTGGGGCACAGTGCCCAGAAAACAGAGGGAACAATGCTGGGTCCCACGTTGGACCTTGATGCAGACCCCGGGGAAGAGCAGCGTGGGTGCAGCGATGCACCTTCGCAAGAGGCAGCTCAGCCAAACGTTAGCGTGTGTTTCACACGCCGGCGAGAGCAAAGCGCTTGTACGTAATGCCTTGTAGAAGGTGAGGACTGCTGGGGCCCTGGTGAAAAATGTGCCTTTTGGCTTTTTCTGTGCGTAGTGAGTTGCTATGGTATGATGGGATGGAGTGCACCCTCAGCAAGGTGGGGCAGTTGACATGCTGGAGGGAAGGGATGCCATCCAGAGGGACCTGGGCAGGCTGGGGGTGTGGGACCGTGCGAACTGCATGAAGTTCAACAAGGCCAAGGGCAAGGTCCTGCGCCTGGGTCAGGGCGATCCCAAGCACAGCTCCAGGCTGGGCAGGGAATGGATGGAGAGCAGCCCTGAGGAGAGGGACTTGGGGGTGTTGAGGGATGAGAAGCTCAATGTGACCCAGCAACGTGCACTGGCAGCCCAGAAAGCCACCCGTGTGCTGGGCTGCATCAACCCCAGTGTGGGCAGNTCCAGTTCTGCCCAGAGCTGATGAAGAGTCATTATGCAATTTCATCTCCTGAATCAAGTCCTTGGGCAAAAACGTTCCTATCCAACAGTGCTTGCCCTTGGAGCCCCTCCCAGTGCCTGCAGGGGCTGCAGGAAAGCTGGAGAGGGGCTGGTTGCAGGGCAGGGAGGGCCAGGCCAAGGGGAAGGGCCTGAAGCTGCAGGAGGGGAGCTGGAGGTGAGCTGGGAGGCAGCAATCCTTCCCTGGGAGGGTGCTGAGGCCCTGGCACAGGGTGCCCTGAGAAGCTGTGGCTGCCCCTGGCTCCCTGGCAGTGCCCAAAGCCAGGTTGGATGGGGCTTTGGGCAGCCTGGGCTGGTGAGGGGTGTCCCTGCCTATGGCAGGGGATGGGGCTGGGAGGTCTCTTCCCACCCAAACCATTCCAGGGTTCTGTGATAATGAAGCCTCTAGGTGGCAGGGTGACTCTGCTCTGGGATGGGCAACCCGGCCCAGCCAGGGTCTGCTGGAGCTGCCAGGACTGGCTGCGGAACAGTGACCCTGGACAAAGGACCAGAAGCATGTCAGGAAACTGTATTGATAGCAGATTAATTGCCCTGTCATTTTTCACTTTGGTGACTGGGTATTTACAGTGTACATAGCTTACAGTAACAAATGAGAAAATGAGGCTCATACGAATAGAAAGTAAATTTGTTCTTAAACTAATAACTGGAATGTGGTCAGATGAGGTAAATACTCTCCTTGTTTTGCACTTGGCTTATACACATTGAACGCGCTGCTGTTACAGTGCATGTAGGTTCTTACTGACCCTAAGGCGCTTTTTTTTTTAACCTTTAACCCCCCCCTCCATCATCTTAGGGAGTGCAATAGCTGCCAGTTTGGCCATCCCGGTGAACTGATGGCCTTTCTTTTTTTTTCTCCAACTCAGCAGAAAAGTGCTGCGTTTTTTAGTACCTTCTCAAAGCGTTTCCTCTCAAGTTCCTTGCAGACCACCAGGAAGTAGAGAGACACCGCCCCGACTTACGAGCAGAGGTTTTGGGTTACCGCTTAGAGTTTCAGCTTTCAAATTGGGCTCAGAAGGCTTCAGACTACCGTAAAAATCTCCACCCAGCTGGTACTCTGTGGTACCAGCGCTCTCCGAAGCTGCCTGTTTAAATCTGGTTGCTGAAATCAGTACTGAGAAACCTTTACGTAACTGCTGTAGATTTTGATGTTCTTGATAAAGTGCGGAAGCATCACGTGGTTGGTTTTGTAACTCCAGTACGGCGATGTTTTCAAAGGCTGGTTCCAGGCTAACTCGTTTTTTCTGTACAGGTAATAGTGATGGGAGCCACCAACCGTCCTCAGGATCTTGACTCCGCAATCATGAGAAGAATGCCGACCCGGTTTCACATCAACCAACCTGTAAGTCATGCCAGGTTTGCCTGAACAGCGCGCAGGTGGCTGAGCTACGGGCAGGCAGCTCATCAGCCGAGAAACACACCTCTCTGGTTTGGGTTTTCCCAAAGAAATGCTGTGTTGTTTTGACCTGGCTTTAGTTTTTTGGAAGCGCAGACGTAACTTTGCTTTTTAAGGTGAAGTTTCTCGTAGAAGTCTTGCTTCCACCAAGCAGCAGGTGCATATCGAGTACGCGTGATACCTTCTCGATACGCGGTGTTTAATTTTTGAGAAGAGAAGAGGGAATGAGATGTGCAAACCAACTCCTACGTTCTGCTCGAGCCTTTCCACGGTCAGGCACTCCGAGCAATGTGTGAAACGCTTCTGATTCTGCTGATGATTGATGCCAAACAGGCAGTAATTAAGGTCTTTTTCAATTAGGCCAGCCGTTGCGAGGTTACCCTTACTGTAAGTCTTGCTATTGCCACCCATTTCAAGGGATTTTAGTCGCCTTCAAACATTTAGTGATAGCACAAGGAGATTTTTGTATCGATATCATGAAGAGTTGAGTCGTGCTTGTCGGTATTCCCTCCAGGCTACAGAAACAGCCTTCACTATTTGCTTTTTGCAGAACATTAGAGGCAAAACTGGAGGAGTAAAACTCTTTACTGATTGCGCAAGAGAGCAGTCGTTCCCAGACCCATCTCGTTTGAACTGGCTTTCACTCCTGGTGGGCGGGTACTTTTCGAAACAAAGCGTTTCTAACCCAGTAGACGCTTTTCTGCGACGCCTGCTCATAGGGTTTCGTACACCTTACTCATCTTCGAGTTCCCCTTGAGTTAGTAAGGGGCAAGGACGTGTATCTTAGTACTTTATCGTGTCTTTCCATCAAGGACCGTTGTTAGAAGGATGAATTATGTGCAGGTGACGGTGCCTGAGGGTGTTACAGGGGCTGGCTCCCTCTCCCAGAACCAGAGTTACAGCAGGAGGTGTTGTTTAGGGCACAGGCACGTAACTGTCCTTGCCCCGCTGCAGACATACCATGACCTGACTGCTGGTCTCTCGTTCTGGTCTATGGCGCTTTGATGCAACCAAGATTGGTTACAGCTGCTTTGTTGAGGGCCGAGATCATTTACGTGCTGTGGATGGAAGCGTGCGCAGGTATCGCTGTGGACAGCTGAAGCCTTACAGATTTCCTACCTCCAGGCTGGGCAGGGAACGGATGGAGAGCAGCCCCGAGGAGAAGGGCTTGGGGGTACTGGGGGATGAGAAGCTCACCATGAGCCGGCAGTGTGTGCTGGCAGCCCAGAAAGCCCCCCGTGTGCTGGGCTGCATCAAACCCAGTGTGGGCAGCAGGGCAGGGAGGGGATTCTGCCCCTCTGCCCCGCTCTGCTGAGACCCCCCTGCAGTGCTGCCTCCAGCTC
>VWZZ01006883.1:193083-212433 GCA_013399095.1 Psophia crepitans | reverse complement strand
CCCCCCGCCCCTGTTTGCAGAGGTGGGGGGCGACTGCCAGTCCCCCGCTGAGCTCTGATCCCCCTTGTGCTGGCTGCTGGCCGCACCTTGCCTTCGCCTTGTGCCGGTAACGGTGGCTGCAGGCTGGGCTGACAAGGCGGGGGGGGTTACCTGTAGTTCCCGCAGCTGGAGTGTCATTTCCACTTTTCTGAGGACTCACCCGCTGCCCCCCGGGAGCCCTCATCAGGGCGCAGACCCCCTGGCAGCTCGCTAGCGGAGGGCACGGTTTATCGTGGAGGAACACGGCCAATTGAATTCAGCGGTTTGGCCCACGCTCCTCACGGTCTGACCCTGCCTCTCCTGGGAGCGGGGCTCCTCCTGCGGCTCAGGGCCGGTTGCTCAAACCCAGCGTAGGGTCACGGGGCGGCCTGAGCCCCACCCCATCCTTGGTACTGAGCTTTGAGTTGTAAACCAACACATTTTGGGTGAGAAACGGGTATTTCTTGGGCTTTAAAGGTGGAATTGTCTGGCAGGGTGAGGCATAGACGTTCCCAGCAGGCAAGTAAGTTGCTGAGGACCTGTTCAGCCGTCAGCGGTAGACGGCGAGTGTAGGACAGGCCGTGCTGCCGCTGTCCCCGGGCTGTACAGCAGCTGATGTGGCCGGTCTGATACCGCGGCACGAACAGAACCCTCTGGAGCAGCCTGAAGGAAGAGGCAGGTAACGGCGGTGTTTGCTCCGCGCTTCTGTTGCTCTGTGTTCTGTACCCTCCACCAGCGCGTCCGCGTTCGAGCTCTGTAAATGCCGCTTGGTGTTTTCAGACCAGCTTGGGCACGGGCGTCTTTTCCCTGCCTGGTGCTTGCAAACCCTGGGATGTGGTGGTGGGGGGGGTCCGCTGAGCGGGCAGGCTGGGACCCCCCCCTGGGGTGGCCCCCCCCGAAGCTGGGAGCCCCATAAAGGCACAGCCCGCACGCCCGCAGCCGGGGCAGGCACGGGCTGGCAGCGGGGGTCCCCGGCCCGGTGGAAGCGAAGCTGGCGGGGCGCGCAGCTCTCCCCACGCTCGCCCAGACCCACAGCCCATTTGTGGTGGGGGCGCGCTGGGAAGAGCCCGAGCGATGCAGCAGCATCGTCCCCTGTTTCTGGAGGGTGCTGAGGCGGTGGTGCCACAGCAGAACCGGTGCTGTGACCGTGCTCGTTGGCTGTGACTCCTTCAGCGCCGCCCAGCCCGGAGGGAAATCAGCAGCTGAGGGTCCCAAAAGCAAACAAGGGCCTCGCTGCTGCCTGGTCCGGCCATCGCCCTACCCGAGGCCCTGAGCGCGTGGGGCTGGGACGGAAGCGGCACCCGCCGCCACAGACCCGCCCCCGCCCAACCACATCGGTGTAATTTCTACTCCCCCCTCAAAGGAAAAAGCAAAGCAAAAATCAGTTACATGTATAAATATTTATTTGTACTAAAAGTGAGTGTTCTGTAGCGGAGTATCGAGTTCAGAATATATTAAATCATGAGATGCATCAGTTGAGGTACAAATTCCAGTCTCATGTCTTTTAATAAATACACTATAAAAAAAGCCCCAAACTGGTCCACGTACCCTGTTGCGATGGGAGGTAATCGGCACACTACGCCGTTTCGAGAGGACAACACCCCGTTTGTGTTTTGCTGTAACCGTTTGCATTTACGGCGGGTTTTGTTTGTTGTTTTTTTTTAAAACCGTTTGATTAAGACGAGCGGCGACAGCACGACGTCACCGCTTAACAAATACCGCAGCCGCGGCGGGGAGTTCTGCTTTGCTCTTCCAGGTCCCTACCAGAGGGTCCCGCGTGTGAAAGGCACATGTAGGGCTCTGCTTTCAGCTGCTGCCACGGGCCTCGCGGCGTTTTTCTTGAGGTGTGACCCAGCTATGGGCTCTTTGCTCAGAAAATTTAAAAAAAATAAAATAAGAAAAAAAAAAGAATTAAAAAAAAAAAAAAAACCCAACCCCAAACCAGCTGACAAATGAGGGGAAAAAAAAGAACAACCCCCGACACCTTTCTGCTGCAGTATTCCCATCGCGTCCGTAGGCTCGGCCCCTGTGCCCTGGCCACAGCAAAACAGCTTTAGTCCCCAGTTCCAGGCGGAAGGGCAATTATTTTTACGGAGCGCAGACCCACTGGTGATAAAAGCACAAGAAGAGCAGAACGTTATTTCCACCCCATTTCAAACACATTCTGACCGCTCCCGGGGCGTCCACTAAAAAGGACAAGTACAAAAATCATCCGTTCAGGTTGTTGTGATCACTAACAAGCGCGCAGCTCTCTCTCACCGCCGGGGCTGCAGGATCAGCCCCCTCCCTGCGAAAGGCTCTGCTGCCGGCAGGCAGGAAAAAAAAGCGCGGGCAGGACGCGGGCAGGACGCCGAGGGGCTTGGTAAAGCTGTGGCGTTGAGTCACGGTGCTCAGCCCTGTCCAAGGCCACGGCCAGAGCCAGCAGAAAAACCTCAGGCACAGCGGCAAAGTCCACGTCGGGGGGTGGGGGGCGGGGGGGAAAGCAAAAGCCGAGGGCTGCAGGAACCTTCCACCCGGTTCTCGGCTCAGCCCCAGCTCCCGGCGCGGCCAGAGGGACCCACGGAGGTGTCTGCCATCCTCTGGCCATCCCCCAGCGTCACCGGCCCGCAGGTACGAGCGGGTCACCTGTGCCCACGTAGGGCCACGGGGACGGACGAGGGCAAGCACCTGCCGGGCAGAGCCGCCCGGGCCAGCTCAGGCTGTGATGTGGCTGTTGGGCCTTTACTGCGCCTCTCGGAGGGGAGGAGCGGGGGCAGAGGAGGGGGGGATCCGCAGCAGAGTCCCCATGGATGGCTGAAATCAGAGCACCGGGACCACTCAGCCCAGGTTTTTTGACCAGAGGGGTCAAGCAGAAGGAAGCAAGAAAGAACAGTCCGCAATCGACTCGGCTGCGCGGACCGGCGGCGGTCAAGGCTGATTGAAAAATAAAATAAAATCTTTTTTTTTTTTTTTAAAAAGGAGTTAAAAAAAATCCTGCTGTTTGATAACAAAAATCATCTAAGGCACAACCCGGAGGGCAGCGATTGGATCCGAGCGTTGAGCGCCTGGTTCCCTCTCCCACCCCGGCAGCACCAGCGGCTCCTCGCTCCAGCGGCGCTGGGTGAGGGGCAGCGGAAAGGCAAATCTTTAGGCGCTGGGAAAGGTGCTGGGAAAGGCGCTCCTGCTCCACTCCGCGCGGGGGACAGACACGGTTTCAGCCCGGTGCCGAGGTCCCTGCTCTGCACCAGGGGCCAGTGCCGAAACGCTCCAGCTGGCCCATCTGGAGGCTGCGCTGGGCTTCCCGCAGCTGCGCTCCGCTGGGAACGAAGGGACCGCTGCCCTCGCCGTCCAGCTCCACGGGGACGCTCCCGGCAGCTTCCAGGAGAGAAGGACCAGGCTCAAAGTAGTTCTGATTAGTAAAAAACGCTCTGACCCGGGTAGGAAAAGTCTCCAGTCAGAGAGCTGGAAATGCCACGTAACGATCTGCGTCATAGGGGACCAATCAATCATCGCTCACTCTTAATACAGGTATTTCTGGGGAGGAGGAGCAGCGTTAATTCTTCTTTTCCAGCGACTGGTAGTACTCGGTTAGGACTTTCCAAGCTCTGGGGGCCATGAAGCCGTCCGGTGGGTTTTCCCCTTCACGAGCGAGCTTCCTCATGCGCGTTCCCGAGATGAAGTCGAAATCGCCGTGCCTGCGTGCAACAGAGAGAGGGGTCCGAGATCAGCACGAGCGGCCGGGTCGGAAACCTCCCGGCCAGACGGGCATGCAAGCCAGAAGGGATCGCAAACCACAAGCGCCGCGTAGGCTGAGGGAACGGCGCCGCTGCTGCCCGCGTTACCTTTTTGGGTCATAAAAATCCATGGCCCGTTTCAGTTTGTTGTAAGCAGCCACCCGGAAGGGGATGATTTCCACCGAGGTCAGGCCCGGCGCCATGCTGAGGACCTTCCCTCCCTGCGTGGGCTCGTAGAGGTCCTTCTTGGTCTCAGGGTGAGGCATGCCGGCGGGGTCGCGCCCCACGATGTAGAAATTGGCCCCAGCAATCATGCGAGCCCGGCAGTGCCACTGCACCTGCGGAGGAGAGGCACGAGGACACCGGTTGAGGGCTGAGCGGTAACTGAGCCGCCCGGCCCCGGGCTGCAGAACGAGATCCTGGCAATCCGCACGCAGGAAGGAAGGAAGGAAGGAAGGAGAGGCGTCAGCAGCCTTGCTGCAGTTTCTCATGGCCATCAGGCCGCCCAGACTCGTCTCCCACTGCCTGGACCTGACGCAACGTCACAGTTCTCCTAAGGACAGGTGTTTCAAGGGAAACACGGGGCGCGGCAGCAAACGGAGGCAGCGGTTTGCTTTTCGACCCTGCAGGGACGGTGCCCACCAGCCCTGCGCAGGCAAAGGCTGCCCGCACGTCCCTCTCCTTCCTCCCTCAGGGGGGTTCCACATCTACCGCTCTCAGTCCACCGATTTAGGGACAGAAGGGAACCACTGGGAGAAAAGAAACGAGCATCCCCTGCCTGACAGAGAATAAGGTCACTGTGAAAAGCCTGTTTCTAGCCCCTTCTCCCCAGCTCTCCACACAGACTGCGAAAGCGCAGGAGCCCACGGAGCCGAGCTCCGCTGGGAGACGGCTGCCATGGCAAGCTGCAGGCCAGCCGCCAAGGGAGCTAATAGCGGGGCAGCGGCGACCGACCCCCGGCCCTGCAACCTTCGGGAGCTGGGTGGGCAGCCTGGCAGCCGGCATCCCCACGGACGGGCTTCCCGCCTTGTCGCAGCGAGCGGCCGACGGCCACGTTACCTCTGTGGGGCCGGCGTAGAGCATGGGAGAGGGGAAGATGGCAACAATGGTGGACTTGGGGTCCAGGACTTGCTCCTCCAGCACCGCCGCATGCTGCTTCATCCGCCACTCCAGTGGGACATCGTCGTCTTTGGTCCATCCTCCCAGGGGGTGCAGGAGGAGCACAGGGTTTTTGTAACCCCTCTCCAAAAGCTGGCGCCGCGTGTCCTGCATAAGCAGGGCGTGCCCGTTGTGGACGGGGTTGCGCAGCTGAAACGCAAAGACAGCATCTGAAAGAGAAAGAATCGGAGGGTCACAGGCCTGCGCTGACCATCGTTTTTAGTCGCCACTGGACATCTCCAGCGAGTCCCCTGACTTTCTAAGTGACCTGCCACCTCCCCAAGCCACCAGTGCTAACCCAGGGCACTCACCGGCGTTCATTTCTCTGAACTTCTGCTTGAGAGTCAGGGGTGACAGGCGGTACTGGTCCAGCCCGTCATTCCATTTGATCTTCTCCAGCACGAGGAGGTCCCCACCAACCAGCCAGTCTCCGCTCTCCATCACCATCTGTGAATCACACACACGGGCGTTACGGAGGGGACAGGAAAATACCTCCCTTTCCCTTTCCCCGTCTCCTTTGGCAAGTGTTAGGGTTGACTCTGCTCGCAGGGCAACCTCCCCTTCTTGCTCAGCAGAAAACAATCTCACGGTGACCGTGCGAACTGAACGTCACGGGCAGCACAACCCCGCCACACGAGGCATCACGAGACCCCACCACCGCACCCAGTCGGGCGCTGGGCTCCTCTCTGCCAGCCGGGGGTCTGCGAGTTACAGCACAAGACCTTCCTCCGCCTCACTCTTTGCTCTTCCCTCCTGGAAAGAGTGTGCAGGAGGAGTCAGCCCATTGCAAGGTGAGCAACTGCTGCTGAATAATCCAAAGGGTTATTTTAAGGTAGGGGAAAAGAATTAACACGGCTGTTGAAGCAAGAGAGTGCAGGTTCCTTTGGTTTGACAGGGATAAACACACTGCCTGCAGAGCAGGTGCCAGCACCGAGGATATGGATAACAGAGCCTGCTGCGAATATCTTAAACTGTGAAACGACTCCGTAGCGATTTTCTGAGTTTCCCGGGAAGCGCTTGCTGCAGCCGAGTGTTCGAATCTCACCCCAAGGCGGCCCAACGGAGTGGGGGGAGGAGAGGTTCAGCCCGCCGACTGATCCCCGCAGTCAGCAGCGTCCTCCCGCCTTGTCTCGGCGGTATCTCCCCCAACACCCCCTTCTCTCCGTCCGTTTTTATACTATTTCCTCACTATCAGGCGGAGCCCGAGTGACTCCGGTCGCCCCCACCTTTGCTGTGAGGGTGTGAACCCCGCTCACTGTGCTGGTGAGTTCCAGGCTTACGGAAACCCCGAGCGCTTGCTCAGTGCGGGGTGGGCGCCCCAGGGGGGCGGGTGGCCGTCGGGATGGAGGTGAGGTTGGTGGCACAGTGAGGTTGTGATCAGCAAGGTTCAGCCGCAGGACGGGATTTGGGCAGAGAACAGGATCCTGCTGGCCCGGGGTAACAACCCCGCGGTTTATCAGTTCCGCAGTGCCGTCAGGTTCCCGTCCCTGCGGGGTGACCGCAGAGCCCGGCTGCGGGCCCTGCGCTCCGCTCCACCCTCCGTGCGGCTCTTGGCGGAGCCGGCAGCACGCCCAGCTCCCCCGGCGCTTGCCAACACCTAAGGCTGCAGGCCGCAGCGCTTACAGAACAGATTCTTTGCGTGTTCACCCTGAAAGTCGCCCCAGCGCCACATTACTCTCAACGAGCCACCTCCAGTAATTACCCCACAGCTGCCGGTATGACACAGCCAAACTGAGGAGTAAAAGGTAGCTAAAACGACCACAAGTCTGAGCTGCAGCATTAACGTCACTGAGACGGTCACACTCCCAAGCGCGGGAAAACGTTGGGGGCTAAGTTGGTGGTGATACCAAAAACGTTTGGATGCGGGCACACCGGTGAAGACAAGTGACCGGAAGGAGCAGCTCCTCTGCAGCGTGCTCATCCTCCCTTTCGCCTCGTGCCTGTTACCTGAATGCTGCACTTTAGCAAAAGGATTAACTTGAGAGCCAAAAAATTCAGTCCTGCCTGCTGGGGACGCGATGGTTCCCCGCAAGGTGGGCTTGGAGAGCAGACAGGACACCCACAGCCCTCGAAACCTCGGAAAGGTTCAGTTCCCCAGCCCCTGCCCGCATTTCCCGTCCTGGCCAGGTTTCCCAGAGCAGCAAGGGGTCCAACCTACCTTGACGTGCGGGTGCTTGGAGCAGGTGGTGCCCCAGATGCGGGCACAGCGCTCCTCCTTCCTGTGCTCGAAGTACTCGGGGCTCTTCAGGATGGCCACCCTGCGCCCCCCATAGCTGAGTGCCAGCGCCTCGCAGCCCTCCAGCCGCTCCTTGTCCCCCGTGGTGATCGGCAGCACGATGGGGATGCTCAGGTTGACAACGCCGTCTGGCAAGAGAGGGGGAAGATGTTAACGTCCTCCAGCCTCGGGCACTGGCCTGGGGCACCGAGTAAAGGGAGGTTTTCAGAGGCACTGCTTCTCCCTTCGGAGAACCAAATTTTTCCAGGACTGGCTCGGGGACTCACCATCAGGCACGTAAATTTATTCACTGCCTCACTTTTTTCCTGCACTGCTAATAAATAGCGATGTTAGTGGAATATGAAAGCTCCTTATCTTTGGGCCAGAGATGTTTCAAAGACACCCAGAGCATTTCATTACTTTCTGGAGACTCTGTCTCCCCGGGTTCCTGGTTCCTCTCCGGTTAGCTTGTTCTAAAGTCTCTTTACACAACTTAAACGTTCTTGGAAAATGCAACCCTGGCTCTGGCTTGGTGCTCCCCGGGGCACCTCACTCCCTGCCCTCCTCCTGAACTGCCTCTGCCACGGGAAAACACCATCAGGCTTTGCTTTGTTTCTTTGTTTGGTTTTTTTTTTTTTTTTCTCTGGGTATCTCTATACTGCTACTCCTCTGCCTTTATATCTCTGCAGAGCCCATTTTTAATCTATTTTCTGGGTGTATACAGCGAGCCTACGTTTGCTCGCGTAGTTCCTAATTTCAGCGTTGTCTCTAAACACCTTCGAGTCACGTTACCCAGCGTGTCTCCTTGGGTATCCCAGTGCTGGGACAGCAGTTACATACCCCAGTACTAACGCAGAGGAGTCGGTCCCTCCCACGGGTTTCCGTTCACAAACAAGAACAAACGAATCACTGATTGAATCTGTCCTGATCTGACTGAAATCACTCTGGACCCTTGAGAGTCTTAATTTGAGGATTTTGACTGTGATGTAGATTATTTTTTAAAATCTTTATTAAAACATCTGCATTTACTTTCAATTCACGATGAGGCATCATTCGCCTGCCAGGCAGCAATTTCCAAGCACCTTCATGAATAATCATAACTACAGTCACTTGGGATCCAATAAATACCGACTGCATACATTGAAGTGATCGTAAGCAGTGATCAGTCAATAAAGCCAGCATGGGAAAAGCTGGATTATGAAACCAACAGACGACACTGAAGCTGAGGATCTCCATTTCCAAACACAAGATGCAGAGTTAAGGAGAAAAAAAAATTAAAATAATAATAATAAAAAAGTAAATCACTCCAGCAAAGGTAATTACAAGATTACAAGACCGGGATTTTTGTGAAGACCAGTTGGTAGGACACGGGGTGTGTCACGCCACTTCGTAACCGGCTGAATCATAAACAGGCCGTGGTTGTGTCTAGTCTTAATAATTTTATTATTATTTTTTTTGTAAATCTCAAAACATTATAGCAAAAAATGTAAACGGAAGTAATTTCTGTGCAACCTAAGAGCAGTGATATACATACCAGCTACAGAGCGATTCTTTCCTGAGAGAACACAAACACAATTAAGATAATTAACACTCACGGGCACCAGCCACAGCAGCCGTTTTCAAGAACCAAAGGTGCTCACTGAAAACCTCCGGCAAGCCCCGCCTGACCGCCGGCAGGGCGTCTGCTGCCGCGGCCGCGGTCCTCCGCGCAACAGGGGTCGCACAGCCTGGGAGCAACGTGCAACACCCCAACGTGTCGCTGGAGCTGAGGGCAGAGCGGTGGAGCCCCTGCGGCGTTCCCGCTGCCCTGCGACACGCAGGTCCACCCTTTTTCCTGGTGGCCGTCATGCCCCTGCGTGAAGCACCTCATCCACCCGACTGTGAGGAGCTTCGAGGTGGGGTTTACTGCTCGAAGGCCGAGCGAGAGGAGCACTAACTCGGACAAGTCCGCCAAAACGATGGCAGCCCTTCCAGGCACAGCTGGGGCTGCCAAAAACATCACCCGCGCCCCACTGCGAAAGGGTGACACCAGAAAGACCAGTCTCAAACCTCCCTTCGGCAGCACAGGCTCCAGCCTCTGCACCAGGAGGTGGAAACCCTCCACCGTTTCCTAAAGCTCATCCAAGCAGCTCAGGAATGTTCCCTTTCCTGTCCAGATGTTACCCTACAGGCCTGACCATGCAGATGTTGAGTTTGGAGACCTCTGTGGAGGCAAGGCTGACCAGGGACTGACGCTGATGCCCTCTACTGCAAAGACCTTCCCCTGGAGAGTTCACTCCTTGATGGAAGCGGGTGTCCTGGGCTTCTACCTGGTGTCCTGGTGTCCTACCCCGCGGAGCCCTGCAACTCCTGACCCGCAGACCCCGCAGGAGCTGTGCTCAGTGGTGCCGACAGGTTTGGGAGAGCGCCCCCAAAAACAGATGCTTCCTGAGACGAGCCTCCAGCGCAAAGTGCGGCACTCCGGAGCAACGTGGTCGTTACGGGGCGCCTCTGCGACCTCGTCAGGCAGAACAGGCAGCTCAAAGACCACAGATCGGGGTCTGATAACAAGGACATGTGCTGTCCAACACTGTTTGCACACCAGGCGGGAGGTAAAAGGCTACGACGTGTCTGAAAGCAGAAGCCCCTGGGCAGACACTCCGCCTGAGCTTTGCATCTGTTGCACCGTGCCCAAATCCCAAGAGCAGCAGCGAGTCACTGCCCCGCGCGACCGTGGGTCCTCTGGAAGGAGGGCACGGCTCAAAGGGACTCGCTCACCAAGATCCCAAATCCCCAAGGCCAGAGATCACTACCAGGTCTACAAAACCCCAAGTGAGCGCCCTGCGTGCATGTGAAGTCACAGCGACGGCAGGTACGGTTGAGAAGCAGGGCAAGAAATATCCACCGCCCCGGTCTCAGCTGCAGACCATCGCCGGCTGAATACTCTGCCTTTTCCAGGGCCGAAGCACCTCTAACATGTTGCTAACGAATAGGTACATCTGATTTATTTCATGTTATGGTAATGGATAAGAGGAAAAACAGGGGGAAAACAGTGAAATCGAGCTCTGCTCCTGTTTTGAAGGAGCAGCTGCCTTCTCCCCCCACCTCAAACGCAGCCTGGCAGCCTCCCTGCTTACTTATATCTGGGTTTATGTCTTTACTCACCCTGGTATAACCAAGCACGAGAAGAGCTACACAACAGCTGCCGACACGTTTGGTGGGCGCTGTAAGAGATGTCGAAGCCACAAGCCAAGGCCCTGGCCAGAGCACGGTGAATGCCGTCACCTTGTGTAGCCCTTGGCGCATTTTGGAGCATGGCTTCCCGGCCGCCACGGTCCTTTACGGGCCCTCGCATTTAACACGCGGGAGGAAAGGAGGACAATGCAGCCGAGCGTTAAGCGTTGCCGTAGGGCTGCCCGCCGCGGCACGGCGGGGTAAGCAGCACGTCCCGCAGCGGCTCGCCGGCCAGTGTTAACACAACGCGTGGGGATTCGTACCATTCAGCAGGGTGCCAAAATGGATCACTTGCAAGTACTCCGCCTCGCGCATGAAGCCGGTCAGCGGAGTGGCCCAGCCTTCGCTCAGCACCTGCACCCACTGCAGATCCAGCTGCAAAACAAACCCAAAGGGCACTCCTGTCACCACGGCACGCTCACAGGTTGCTTCTCCTTCCCTTCTACCGCAACAGTGCACTCGTTTGCTTTGCTTCGAATACAGGACGTTCATAAATGGGGGGAGAAATCCAAGGGGGGGGATTGTTTTGGGGTTGTTTTTTTTTTTAAGCCAGACTCATGTACTTTCACAGCACAACTGCTTGTGGGAAGGAGACTGAGGGCCCTGGCTTGGTACAGCACAGGGTGGAGACAGGGCAGAAAATGGCTGAGGATCAGGACCACGCTTCGGCTCGCCATAAACCACAGCCACAAAAGGACACAGCCGTCAGAGGAACAGAGCCCGCTCTACCAACACCCCCGTCGAAGTCTCTACCCTTGGAACAGCGACTGAATCGCAGCACAGCATCCGTGCGTGACCATACCTTAGTGATCTCTACGCATGGCAGCATCTCCGCTTCGGCACGGACACTGTCGAGTTTATTTTCAGGTACAAACAGCTCAAGAACATCCTTAATCGAGCTGTGGGGCACGATGTTCTGAAAGAGAGAGACGAGGCAGCAGTTGTAAGTAACATGCTGGTTTTTACAGGCACGCCAAAAAGTCAGTATTCCAAAGGCAGGCTCACAAGCTGCTGGCGGCGGCGCCATAAAAAAGACCTACCTGTGTTTGGAGGAGCTCCACAACCTGCTGAATACATTCAGACACCGACGCCACGTTCGTTTTCAACACTAGTTCAGGAGATTCGGGTTTCTCATACTCTGAGTCGATCCCCGTGAATCCTACGGACAATTAAACCCAAACTAAACTTATTTCATCTCACATTCAGCGCCCTAGAGCCACCAACGCTGAACATCCAGGGAGCATTCAGCCATACTGGGTACTTGTGACAGGAAAATTAGGGAAACAGGATACTCCTGCGCCTCTGTGAAGAGCCTTCAGTAACCCAGCTCTGCGGGCAGAGCTGCAAGGACACGCTACCCAATGGCTCCGAAAGCAAGAGGCAAAATAAGAGCTCGCTCTTCCATACCTTTGATCTCTCCAGCTCTTGCCTTCTTGTACAGGCCCTTCACATCTCGGCTTTCACAAATATTTAGGGGAGCATCTACAAAGATTTCAAAGAAAGGGAGTCCGGCTGCCGCATGAATTTTCCGTGCGTTTTGACGATCCTGTCAGAAGAAAGACGGGAAAATCATACGCGTCCGAATTGCAGCAAGCACCTGGGACATGCCTACATGACAAGCCCTGGAATTCCTCTCTGATATAGATTTATTAAATTCACAGTAATTCTGATAAGGGTTTTTCATCTTCCTTCTCCCCCTTTCCTTTAAAGATACTTAAAAACCCAAAACTTGTATCTGTTTTCAGCTTCTTCCATCCGAAACATCACGGAGATCTCTTCATTAGGTAGGACAGCAGAACTTTAGAACGTGAATAATTATCTGCCCTCTGTCGAAAAAAGGAACTGCTGGCATCAGCTCGATAACGGCAGCTCCTTGGTGTTCTCAGGAAGCACAAAACCACAACCAACACTTCTTCCAACAGCGCAGCGACAGCACTATGACAGGTTATCATTTCTTTGTCTCTTTTCTGCCTCCTGACAAGTTAATAGGAGGAGCTTCTGTAGGGAGATTGTAAACTTCTCTTGGCTTTTAATCAATTTGTAACACCGAATATATTCGAAGAGGTCACGTCAAACTGCCCTCCAGAAATCTGCACTGACTGCGTGCGGTTCTTTCACAAAAGAACAGAGAAGAAGTTAAAAAGAGCGTGTGATGGCGTATATAGGAAGCCCTCTACGTAAATGTCTCTTCCCCAAGAACAATCCTGAGATCCAGGCTGCCCAGAAAAGAGCAGAATACGCAGTGAGTTTACCTTTGTGAAGGGAGAAATGAAACTAGTTATGCAGACGAGCCCGGCGTCAGCGAACAGCCTGGCCACCTCTGCGATGCGGCGGATGTTTTCCTCGCGGTCCCCGGCCGAGAAGCCCAGGTTTTTATTCAAGCCATGCCGAACATTGTCACCATCCAGGGAATAGCAGGGGATGCCATGAGAGACCAAGTACTCTTCCAGAGCAAAGCCAATGGTTGTCTTGCCAGCTCCGGAAAGGCCTGTTGGAGACAGAAAAGTGAGGTTCAGGTTTGGGGTCAAAAGAGTGAAAACGGCAGTGTAACGCAGTACCTCCGGGGACACCGGCAACGGAACTCCTTCTGCCTGAAGCTGTTTTAGGGAAGGAATGAGGCGGGGAAGTTGGATTCATTTTTTTAGGGCACAGTTGCCACCACAGAGCCCTGGCCAACCCTCCCTATTGAAAGGGTGGCACTAACGCTGTGAGAAAAGCTGCTATAATCCAACATCGGGGGGGGGGGGTCGACTCAGCAGTGTCGCAGAAGTACCTCTGGCTGGGCCGTGGTGGGACAAATAGGTGCTAGTAAGTAGGGGAAGCTTGAAACGATGCTGCTGCCTGCAAGTCTCCCAGCATCTTCCTCTTCCTCCTCCCGATCGCCCTATGAACAGCCAACTGCTCTCCCAGACTGAACCCAAGGAGAGGTTCTTGCCACAACTGCGTGGGGTGGGACAGGCTCCAGCAGCAGCGATTGCCCCTCTGCATCCCGGGACACCTCCTTCTGCAGGAGCAGCACCCACAGATCTGTGCGAGCAGGAGCAGGATGGTTGAGACAAGAAGCACATCTTCAGCTGCTCGCGTCTCCTGGAGTCACCAGCCAGAAAGACAACTACCGCGAACGAGGTGGCTGCTTCCCATCCCAGCTCCATCCACTGGCACAAAAAGCACCTGCTTCTGGCTGCATCAGGAAGCGGCAAGTGCACCTGGAGCACCAAACTCCTCCTCTCCCTTGGGTGGGGATCTACGTGCTGAAAACTCCTTGGGATGGAAGAGGACCTTGACTTAGGAGAGGTAACACCTCCGAATACCACACCTGTCTCAGGGAACACTTAGCCTTGGAGAATCTCCTAGGGAGACGGCATCATCAGCCCGCCTGTTTTGATACCCTTTGCGTGACACCTACTATTGACCACTGGTGGAGACAAGACCATGGGCCAGGTGGACTTTTGGTCTGATGCGCAAGAGCTCTGTTTGTCCTGGAGAGGAAACCTGGCTGGGCAGAGGTGAATCCTGCTGGCTCTGCCCTTGGGTTTTGGAGCACAACGGACTAACTACTAGCTCTGCTGGGCTGGCAACACAGGGCGTTCAAACGCCGCTTCGTTTAATCCGTATAGCCCATGCAATGAAATGCCCTGCGACATAGCCTCTTAAAATTAAATTGATAGAAAGTTAGGAGGCCACCATCTATTCTGAAGACTAATCATCAGCCAGAGAAGCTCAAACTTTTCAGACACAAGATTTTTGAGTGATACCCGAAAAAGAAGGAAATCGAAATTGCCTCGGACAGGATTTTTTGGCTTCAGAAATGATATTAAAGTAGATTAGGTGCTGGCCTTCTTTTCGAAATTAAAGAGGAGAAGAAAACAGGAATGTGGTTTAATCCCACGTTCAGCACATAAGCTGATAGGAAGGCAAATCAGAACGGCTCTACAAACCTTTCCAAGTACGTCTTTCAACATCTTCCGGCAGTCAAAGAAAATCCAAATATTTAACAAGCAAAGAAACACTGGACAAGCAGCGGAAGATAAGAGTTGTGTAAATATTAGTGGAGCAAAAGAAATGCAATTGTCATTTCTAGCAGCCCCCAATCCCCAAACCGCGAGTTTATCTTTCAAAGCAGAAGAGAAGGGCAGCGCATCGGAAGGTGGACGAAAAGAGAACTAACGTAAGAAGCCCGCGATGGCTGCGCGAGGAATCGCTTCCAGCGAGACTCGCTGTCTGGCAGAATTTGTTCTTCAGACAAGGTGACTGCATTCTTGTGCTGCTCGTGAGGTCACTTTTAACACAGTAAACCTAGGTGTCCCCACAAACTTCCCACCAACCCAGAATGAAAACATCCACGTGCTGTGCGGGACAACCCTGGGCCCGTTTCACTGCCAAGGACCGGCCAGATTCGAGCAGGGGCTTCCTCGGTCACACACTTGGGAACAACAAGCGCAACCCTTAGGGCTTCTGACGTGTTCAAAGGAGCGCGATAACAGCTGAGGAATTCATAAAAACATTAGTTAAGGGCAGCAGCTGCCAGGCAGAACACCTTGCTGCGCCAGCACCGCATGTCGGTGTTTCCCACGCGTAAATGTTTCGCAATTCCCAGGTCACGAGGAACGCCGAGGCTTCCTGCGGATCCCAAATCCTCACCTCCGAGCCACGCTCGTGCGTGCGAGCGGGTTTCACACGCGAAGCCACGCTTTCACGCCCAGAGGAGAATACCTGTTAGCCAAACCGTGCAGCCTCGAAATCCACCCCTGGTACCGACGACTTGTCCTCTCTTACTCCTGCTGACGTGATGGGCTTGGTAAACCACATTGGTGGATCCCTGATGAAAACAAAGCAAAACAAAACACCTGTTACCTCAGTACAAAAGAAAATCTCAGCTGGGAGGAATGTAAGGGAGAGAAATGCAAATCCATTAAAAATCTGCACGAGCCATTGCAGCAGACTTGGGCATTTTCACACGCCGAGTTAGATTTCCGTCGCAACGGCGCAGGCTTATTTTTTTTGAAGACAGTATTTGCCTCTGCTCAGGGTGCTTCTGGTGGCAATGCCTTTGCCTCTGTCGCTGCTGGCAGCGGCAGAAGGCGGCTTGCTTTGCTGCAGGAGCGCTGCCAGGTGACCAATACACCCGCAGGCAGGCAGGGGAGGACACGGAGTCTACGCAGAGATACAGGCAGCACACTCCCTGTCTCTTCGGCATTTTAAAATACAGGCAGACTCACCTATTATTTTAACGATGCTTGCAAAACAAAAGCGACTTAAGGTGCTAATTTACTCGCCGTGTTTAACATAACACAGCTCCTAATAATTGCAGCTGGAGCAAGAAACAGCGACTTAGCAGGGCTGAGCTGAGCAAGACCGGGACTGAGTCGGGGAAGACGGTGGGATGGGAGGCAGAGAAAACACCACCTAACGCGTGCGCCCGCACTTCCTGCTGCGAGCGAGGGACCGGCACGATGCTGAGCCTGAATTTTGATGCTTCCTAAGGTGGACCTGGTGCAGGGAGAGCAGCCCCAGCCTCTCTGCACTGCCTGCCCTGCAGCTCCAGCAACAGCTTTTTGCGCATAAAATATCTACGAGACCTTATTAATCGCGATGATTATGCTTCCAGCTGAGGCAGCCAAAGGAGAACTCTCAAGAGGGAGAAAGGTTGTAAATATTTTCTCCACAGCCGGGTTCTGCACGACTGTAGGTTTATCCGTTTCACATTATCAGTACAAGAGTAGGTCTGGGCTTTCCCATGATTTACATCTCGCTACATAAATATTTCCACCTCTGAAGGCACAGCAGGGAAGTTATCTTTCACTTGTCCAAGACAAAAACTTTGACAAGAAACAAACAAACAAAAAATAAAAAGGAATGGGAGAGACAATGAAGTAAAAGGTCACTTTTAAATGTGTTAGCAAAATAGCCTGATATTTTTTCCCCTCTTTGCTTGCCAGGCCAGTAGCTCTTTAACATGATTCAGCGAAGGCCTGAGCGTTCTTTGGAGACTTGGTATTTTGGATGCAACAGAGGGCTCTGCCTCCACAGAAATCTGGGTGAAAATTACTCCGTAATGAAGAAAAAAATCCACCCTCCCTCTCCTCACCTGGTTTTATTATTTTTCAGAGGTCAGCATCCCAGTAGAGACCGATCTCCCACCACAGCAATTTACTCAGGATTTCATGCCCATTTTCAATTCAATTTTAGTGAAAGGCTCCAAAATCAGCCTTTTACACCCACAAATTTGCCATCTGCAATAGCAACAAAACGCCACCCCGCTCCAGAACACTTATTGGTAAGAATAGCTGCATCTGAAAAAATCGTAATAATGGTCATAAATCTCGCCTCCAAGGTTCTCAGCAAGCCTCAACGTCGGCACCACAGTTGTGAGATGGCTCTGGAAGAAGCCCTGGGAAGGACAAGCAATTGCTCCAGAGCCGGCCCCAGGTGACCGACTGCCACCCCGTCCCACCATGGTACGACTGGACGGGAAGTCCTGGGCTAAAAAGGTTTTCAGGGCTGTTATCTCAGCCACCTCCAGGGACCCATCTTCTCGCTCCAGGACTCTCGCTTCCCGTTTTCATTGCCGCAGTCGCTACAGCGGGTCCCTCACTTTGCTTCCCCCTTCCGCAGTTGTTTTAAGGGATAAAATTGATTATTTGGGGCTGGGAGCCTGGGGGACAGACGAGACACTGTCTGAAACACAGCAAAACAAAAACCCACAACCTCTCTAGACCTGACCCTGAGAAAGTGAGTGAGCCCAACATATCCCGGTGACTCAGAAAAGTAGCTCAAGATTTGGGGTTTGTGTTTTGGTTTGTTTGGGCGGTTTTGGTTGTTTTTTGTTGGTTTTGTTTTTTTTTCAGGGGGGTTGCCAAAAGTCTGTTTGAACATTCCGAGCTCGCAAAGGTGTGACAGCACCACCGCCGTTTCATTTTCACCCGTCCCCAGGGGTTCAAGCTTCGGCAGCGAGACTAAATGAGCACATGCAGCCAAAAATAATCCCTTCTCCCAAGACGCAGGGGCGTGTTTCTGTGTTTACTCCTGGCTGAGCTCTGGCACTGGTCTGAAATTATGTGCTGCCTGTCTGGTCCTTGGGTCCCAAGGGTCCTTCTTGGGCACAAGTGCCCAACCTCACCTTCCTGACAGCTTGCCACCGCTCAGCCCTGCAGCAAAACCTCTCCCGCGACGCCTGCCCAGCGACTACACGCTCCTCAAGTGCAGCACTCCAAAAAAAACAGAGAGCGGGTATTTTGCAATCGGTTTGCAAACCACAACAGAGGAGGCTGATATTTCTGCATGGAGAAGTGAACCTGCGTGCTTCCAATCTCCTCCGTGCCCTCTGCAGCAGCCGGAGCTCCAGCCGCACACTTGCTTTTGCAAAATGTTGATCAGCTGGATCCGTCCTGCAGGAGACGAACTACGATAACATCCGTGCCTCGGGAAGATACAGGAACCAACACATTCCTACGCGGCTGACGTAAGGCTATTGTTACAAGTACACGTTGCTGCGCCCCAAATCTGCACGGTGCACGCTTCTCCGAGCTTTCATTTTGCACGCTGGCATCTTTTGAAGCTTGGGAAGGCATCACTGAGGACATTTCTGCAATTCAGCAACGCTGGCAGACCTCTCCTACCTGCCAGGAGCTCTGGAGGGTACCAAATCCCTCTGATTTCTCTGCTACGTTAATGATCTCGCCGGGAAACTCTTCCCAACCGCCTGCCACACGCCGACTCAAATTCTTGTCACCAGCTACGCCAAAAGTAAAAAAAAAAATAAAACAACAGGCAGAGAGAAACAGGAGCACGTGGTGGTCAGCGGGGCTGGCAGCTTGCTTGGCTGGGAACGGGCTGTTCAGCAGGAAACACCAACCTCCCGCCTGATCACCCACCCCCTGGGATTCGGCTTGGGAAGCCAGAGCTGAAGCACGATGGAGCGGAGCGAAGGCACCGCTGAAAATAAGCATCAATGGCCCAAGAGCAAACCCTGGGGAGATTTCATGTCGAAAGGAGACATACCGCAGGGCCGTGGGGAGGCAGAGATAAGCGGTGGAGGGGGTCTGCGGGGCTGTCCCACTGATTTTAGTCTCACAGTTTTAACCTCGTATCCGTGAACCACACGTATTTAAGAGATAATCCAGCAATCGTGCCTGAATGCTGGGCCCCACGGAGGGGACAATTTAGGGACACTGGTAAGCATTTCTTGCTATAGTCTAGATCAAAGGAGTGAGGTTTGGGAGAGGAACCTCTCACCTAGAGTTCAGCCCCAAAGAAGACTCCAAGCAAGGCAACAAATGACCTAGCAGCATCTCCAAAGACAAGCCGTGCAGCCTCTGCCAGCCAGATGGTTAAGTAGGACACTGCCACGCTCCCTCCCTCCCCTGAAAATCTGCTGTTTGGCCATGTCTGCGTGATCTCAGTGCTCAGCCCAGGGTATGAGACAAAAATAAAGACATAGCTCCAAACTTTCTGCCGAGGCTGCAGCAGACCAAGAAATCCTGGCTCTGCATTTGACCTTCCCTCTTACTGAACCTTTCCATGAGGTTGAAAAACTGGGAGACACCAAGATCCCAGGTGTCTTTAAGATCAGCCTTGACCGAGCCACTTGGCAAGCACCTCCCGGCCTGGCTTCCAAACGGAACGAGGTGTTTTGGCGACTGCCGTGGTGGGACATGATGCTCCCCTGCTTTGTGAAATCAGGTTGCAGGTGAAGGCACAAGGCTTCTCCGTGATGCTCCTCCTGAATAAAGAGATGGGGCCTACGAGACAAGAGAGCCCACCATCGCACAGACCTCTTGGAATTGAGGAACCACCAGTGTCCTCTGCTCTGAGAGCTACTGCTTCTCATAGAACCATAGAATCATTAAGGTTGGAAGAGACCTCCAGGATCATTCAGTCCAACCGTCCCCCTACCATCTACTAACCACTAAACCATGTCCCTAAGTACCACATCCAACCTGTCCTTAAACACTCCCAGGGATGGGACTCCACCATCTCCTGAACCTCCCCTGGCGCAACTTGCGGCCATTCCCCCTTGTCCTGTCACTAGTT
>VWZZ01006883.1:180323-190940 GCA_013399095.1 Psophia crepitans | reverse complement strand
GGGGAAAAAGGAGGGGGGGAAAAAGAGGAGGGGGGGGAAAGGGAAAAAAAAAAAGGCTTTCAAAATGTTTTCAGCTGATCATATTGGCAAATGGTAAAACAGACTTTTAAAACAATAAAATGATCGAGCAAGCTTTCAAGTTTGAAGTCAAACACTTCCTTAAGCCTCCGGAGACTGATCTAACTTACTGCTTAAAATCCCCTCCCAAATCCTGACATCTTACTGAAAACAGAGTCATTTGTCCTGTCAGTTGAATTTGATGCATGAAACTTAAGTTTATGGGACTTTTCCTTAAAAAATTATTTGCTTCTACCCAGGCAATTCCCAGAGCTGTTCCTGCAAATGGGTGAGCTGACATCAGCGAGAAGGTCAAGTGTCCGTCACCGACGTGGGGGGAAAAAACCTTCTGTAAAAGAGTCGTTTGCTGCAGAAAAGCTAAACTGTTAAAAGCTAAGGGGGAAGAGAGAGAAGAGGGGGCTTTTGCTCGTGGAACCAAAGATTTGATTATGATCATATCGAAGAACGATGGAGAAACTTTGGAGTCCCTGAAGTCCTGATTTAGCTCTTGTAACCCTAAACTACAGACTTTCCCCAAACTTGAGTGTGGGACTTGCATGGGCTTCGGCGGTAAACGCCTCGTAACCAGTTCAACTCTTTCCCAGGGAAAAACCCCGCCAAGACGGAGTTACCCTGGAAATTTTGCCCATTTCACTTCCCAGGATCCCACCACCACGACGCAGAGCCCGGCTCACAGGTCCCGATGGGGAAGTGGGACTTCTCAAGCGCCTGACACGTTTCCCTACCGCCCACCCTCCTGCTTCCCGCGCCGTTGTCCCCCCCCTTGCCTGCACGCGGGACTCGTCTCCCCTCCCACCACCCGGCCGCAAGCAGAAATTATTTGTGTTTTCTTTTTAGACTTAGCTGAGCAACACAGCGCCGCGTCACCGAATACCCCGCAGAGGCTGCGGGGCTGCGGTTGCCAGCGTTCCCTCGCATCGGGCAGGATGCTGAACTGGGCTCCCTTTCTTCATTCAGCGCCCTGAATAAACTGCAGCAGACCTCACTGGCTCCTTGGCACCCTCCATCTTTGACGCTTGCTCCTTTTGGCATCACTGCCTCGGCCCCTGTCCCCTGCCAGGAACGTAACACAGAAGATCTTAAGGAGACCAGCGGAGACGTCCCGGTTACCCGAAACAAGCAGCCTTTCAGCTTGGAGACAGATGGCTGGAGGTGCCAAACGCCGCTAACACACGAGGTTTTCAAGGTGGTGTTAGCTAAAGTTTTTTTTCTTAACCCACAGGAATTTCTGAGCTCTTAGCAAGGCTTTATTTTTGATCGCAGCTAAAATATTTTTCTCTTGGTATAAATGTGTGTGTCAGGGTTGCCACAATCACATTTTATACAACCCTGGCAAGAAAAAACAACAAGAAACCCAACAAAATTTCCAGTCACCTCAAAATCAGGCGCTGGTTTCTAGGCTGTGTGGCTTCAAACCAGCAGGTTGGGTGTTAAACTCTGCCTCTCCGAAGGCGCCCAGACCCAGCGTTTCTTTATCTCTGAATTAGATGATGTCACTACTCTAATTTCCTTGACACAGCAAAACTAGTGAGTCATCCTGTGCTCCTACATTTTCAGGATGAATTTGCAAGGCCAGGACAGATGTTATTAAAAAAAAAAAAAAACCAAACCCAAAACTTCCCGTCTTCATTCCAGAAATCACAAGGGACAGCTGCACGGGCAACAAACATTTGACAAACACAGCATGTTGTCAGCCGCTTGACAAAAATAACAATTTAAATGAGAAATCCTGCCATGGCTGCCCTGGTTTTTATATTCAGAGCAGTTCTGCTAAATTACCTCCCCTAAATGAGCCCGCTTCAGCAGTTTGGCTCGTGCCCATTTTGCAAGCAATAGGTTTGAGGTTGCAAGAGGAGACCTGCTTTGCTCTGACGCCGGGGGTCTGCTCTGGGGCGGGCCAAGACGGCGGGACCACCAACAACGCAAAACCCAGTTATCTTGCAAACAGAGGGAACACCGACGATGTTCTCACTGCGGTACAGATCAAGTTTTGCGTTTGAACACCCACAGAAAGCGATCAAGAACCTCTATTTAACCTCTATTTAACCAAACAGAAGGGAAATACGTGACCAGAAGGTAGGTGACTAGTTAAACGCAGAGACGGTGTAGCCCGGTGACCTCGGCCAGCAAATCCAGCGCCCGGCGGTACACGGAGCCACGACCGGCAGCCAGCCGAGCTGCTGCGCACAGCGCAACGGCGTCTGCATGAGAAACGCTGCAGCGAAACAGCACGGCTCCCCTACCACCCCTCCTCTACCAGGGAAAAACCACCCAGGCCACGCTCCTGCGTCTTCTTTTGGAGAAAAATACCAGGTTGCGGAAATGGTAAGCTGAGTATCAGTCCCTCAGATTTCAGGGGAAGAGGAAAGGAGGACAAGGGTACATATTTTGACTACACGTTAACTTCAGTATCAAAAAAATTTCCAGGGAGGAATTGTATTTGCATGTAATCAGTTTGGTTCTTGACTAGGAGATTTAGGAATTTAATTAATGGGTTGTGGCTCTCTATGGTAAATAAGACACTGTATGTGTCCCATCTCTTACGGTGGCGAGGCAGGCGCCCGATCCCTTAAAAGAAGCCATCCAGGACTCAGGCATCAAATACCACGCAAAGAAAACCTTGCAGTACGCTGTCAGGAGTTTGTCAGCTGCGCTAAATTTTGGTCATTTGTGAGGTATAATCAAAAACACAAGCTCCGCTGTTTGGAGATGCCGCGTGGGACTGGCTTACCCAGAGGGTCCTCCAGCCAACGCCAGGAGAGCGATACCCCGTTTCATCAAAAACATTCCCTTTGGGAGCTCCAGAAATTAGTCCAACGAACCAGGACTGTCGTTAACTTCCCTTTAAAAGCTGAACTGGCGTGGTGACACTGCTCTACCACAAAGCACAGCAAGCCACGTTCGGCAGTTCTGTGTCCTTATTAACTCAGCTTGCAGCAGGTTTTCAGACTTGGAGGCCAACACCTAACCACGGCTATGAGCAGGTACGTGGGGCACCAGCTCCAGCTTCTGCTAAGTAAGAAAGCAGAATCTCTTTCCACCCTCCAAGCTAACACAGGTTGAACCAAGCCCACCTCACCTCTAAATGACATGGGGGCGAGATACAGCGGCTACACGCTGCCTCCCCCTGCCTCTTTCGGTGTCCGGGAGGGACAAAGCAGTCTTGAACTTGACACCTTGAACCCTGTGCGCTTGGCTTTGCAATAGTCAGTGGTCACCAGCAGGAGACAGGAGATCTCTCTGCACCTCAGCGACTTTTTTTTTTAAGGTTTTCAAGGTGCAAAAGCAGCAGCAGGAAGGACTGTGGGGGAAACTCAGCCAGAACCGCCACACAGGACATGGTTAAACAGGGGAACTCTGCTGGGCGGGCCAAAAGTTCACTTGGCTGGAAAAAATCATTAAGATGAATTCATGGAAGGAAAGTTCACCAAGGACTATCAGGAAGAAAGGCGCAGCCTCTACTATCTCAAGTCATAAATCAATGGAAGCCAGGACAATGCACTGTAGCATCCCAGCCAAAAACTCTTCCCTGGCCCCCACTCCCTGCTGCTGCCAGAAACTGCAGATGTGGCCCAACGGACCTTCAGCAGCTCCTTCCCTGAGCAGCTCCTCAGCCCCTCTGTGTTTCTGATGGCAGGGTTGCTTTCACTGTCATGCCATTGAACGTGCCACCCCACTGTCCAGCTTTTGGTAGGGACAGTTAATTTTCTTTCTGACAGCTGGTGCAGTGCTGTGGTTGGGATTTAGGGTGAGAATAACATTGATAACGCACTAATATGTTACACTGGCCAAGCAGTCAAGGACTTTTCAGCTTCTCACACTGCCCTGCCAACGAGAAGGCGAGGGATGCCCAAGGAGCTGGGGGGGGACACAGCCAGGACAGCTGACCCCACCTGCCCAAGGGGACATTCCATACCATATGATGCCACGCTCCGTGGCACCTGCGGGGCTGGGGGCTGGCAATGAGGTGGCATGCTCAGGAACTAGCTGAGCATCGGCTCCAGGTGGTGAGAAATTGTGCTGGGCATCACTTGTTTTGTATATTTTTTCTTATTATCCTCCTCCTCTTCCTTTTCTGTCCTATTACACTGTCTTTACCTCAGTCCAGGAGTTTTACCTTTTGTTTTTCCTTTCCGATTCTGTCCCCCAACCCACTGCAGGAAGGGAGCGAGCAAAGCTGTGTGGTTGTTTCAGCTGCCGGCCGTGTTAAACCATGACACCAAGACAAGCTGCATGAGCCAAGTCCAAGTTGAGGACTCAAGATCGGAGACGCCAGGATGAAGGTCTCCTGCCCGTACAAGCTTTTAATTATGTGAGCCCATACAGGGTCACCGAGACCCTTGCCTAAGTCAGCACCAAGAACTCTTCTGGAGCAAGAATTCGGCATTTCCCTCACCCCTCCCTAAATCAGGTGTAGGCACAGGTCTTCGGCATTACATGCTACTCAACGGCTTGTTGAAGGACAGTTACCCATTTTTCCAAGGATTATTGTTACTTGGACATGCAACAGCCCCCCACAGCAGCATCACCTCCTCTAAAATAAGGGGGTTTTCCCTCTTCCCACGCCCGCTGGTAACACAAACAAACGACCTTCCCATCAGAAGGGCTGGGCAAGCCTGAAAAATTACCTCCTGCCTGACACACTTTGCACCACAATGGAAAGCTGAAAAACAGTTTGATATGGAAGAAAACATTTTGTTCTGCCAGAGGCCGCGAAGACCTCAAGGTCAGAAAGTCTTGGAAATGTAGGTACAAATGGTCGTTTTCCAAAGATGCACAAAAAAAGCTCATCTCAACAAATCTGAAGTGCTGCATGTACAGAGAAGCCACGTTAAAAAAAAAAACCAACAAACCAACCAAAAGCCACAACCCCAAACCGGCTCCATTCCCAAGTTCTGCTCTCCACACAGGCCAACACATTTTGGCACCCACTCAGTAGATAAAACTTTGGACGCACATAGCTGTAACCGAGCCAAGCTGTAAGCAAACAAAAAAGGACCGCTCTGCGCGGGGCAGGAGGCAGCACCAGCAATGAGCTACCAGACCCACAGGCAAAACCCTAACCTCCCAGCATCCCATCTTGTGACGCGCAGCTGCGCCAAATGCCTTGACCAGGTTTTTTTTTGCATCCTCCCTTTTGTTAATGATACACTCCAAGTCAATTTTCAATTTTTGACTCCAAGTCAATTAAGCTGTAAGACAATTAAGGAACTATTTCTCACTTTCTACAGCTGTGATTCAGAGCTAAATCAGAGATAATCATTAGTCACCTCGCTCACGATAATAGTAAATTAATGAACAGTAACCCAAATTACATGACGTTTCTCTTAATGGACTTTTAAGATACCAAAGTGTACAAGCACTGTGACCAAAGTACAAGCTCAAGGCAGGGCATATCATTAGGAGCATTAACACGGGCCTTGCGTGCCACTTATCTTTTGTGGGCACGTACAGCTGCAAGTTTATCTAAAACACCTGGTTGCAGATAGGCGAGGTCTTTTCATTGTTAAAGGCTACTAAAAGACACCCTCCAGGGTCAACATCAGCCCAGTCAAAAAAAATATAATAAAAAAAAATAAATGCAAGTATGCCAGTACTTCTCTTGCAAACACTCCAGAAAAACAAACCCCCTGTGGACTAAATCTAAGCTGCAGCTGCAGTGCATATGTCTGGGTAGCGTGGGGTCTTCAAAATCATTCGCTGTCTTGCCTGAAACCACGTGTGGGGGCTGCCCCAGGAGAGCAACGGATGGAAACCTGTGCCTGAGTTACAGGTTTTGGCAGAGATTTGCAACTGTCCGTGACTTTATCAGCGCAACCCGAAAAGCAGAGGAGGCTGGATGCTGGATTTATCCAGTTCAGCAGCAGGACAGGAAACAACATGCTGACTCAAAGCGCTTCGACTCAGAGCTGGAGAAATGACGGTCAGGTTTGGGTGCCCCGGCCAGCACCCCAGACGGCACCCACCATGCCGACCACCACCACCATCAGCGGTGCTCAGCTGTGCTCCTCCAAACGAGGCCCCTGGGAGATGAAGACAAACCCCAAAGCGCCACTAGTTCTGTTGGGAGAGCAAAAGCTGAACCTCTGAGCACACCCGCAGGGATCAGGCCTGACCCACCTCCTCTCCCCTTGGAGAGAAGGGCTGTTCGGGCAGGAACCCCCTGCCCCAGCAGAAAAACCCTTCCACCTTTCCCTGTGCATGAGCTTCTACGGCCCTGGGAGATGCTCTGTCCACGCAGCCTCCTGGAAAACATCCCCTGCCGCTCCGACTGCCATGGCACTACCAGAGGACTACCTCGCCGCGCCTGGTGAAGGTCCACCAAGGTCTCCGGCTTGCAGCTTCAAGGCTGGACTGAACCAAGGTGATTATTCTGTTCCCCATCCCCTGGAGCGCTCAGTCTCCCGGAACCACGGAAAGAAAGAAAGAGGCATTCATATTTAGGAGCCTGAAACTTTTTCTGGCTTTTCTTCCCTGAAATTCCCCAGATTGAACATCCCTGCTCTTACAGCGCGGAGTACGGTTCATGAACACGGGTCTGCCACACTGGCAGCCCCGCAGAACAGCGCAAGTTAATGAAAGAGCACGGTGGGGGCAACAGACTGGAAAGGTAACATTTTAATAGCAAAGGACTTCAAAAGAAATAGGGAGGAAAGGGGAGAGCACTACAGGAAACAAGAGAAGTTGAAATAACAGCATCTCAATAGGTAATCTGCTGATTTTTGTGTGATCTTTGAAGAAATTCCAAGCAAAAAAAGGGATAGAAAATAAAACAAGAAACACTAAGCACACGATGAGCAACTAGAAAACAATCCCCTTTCACTGTCATGGTGCAATGAGTTAGGCACTGTGCTCCACAAACTAAATCACGGCCGTACACCCAAGGTTTCTGAATCGCTGGGTGAAACAGCAGAAACACTGTCCCCAGTAACGCACCCCAGACCAAGCCACGCTGCGTCCCCGAGATCAGGGCTCTGCGGCACAGTCGCCTGTGCAGCTGTGAGGAGCTTGCTTTGGACAGAAACGTCCTTAAAGATGTTTCGGTCTTTACGTTCAAGGCAATAGTAAAGAGTGAGTGTGCGAGGAGGTGAACGCACGGCTTGGTTTTTTTAATAAACTGTTTCTTTCGCATTGCTTTGCAGTTAAACTGACGAAGTTGCGCGTATGTTACTGCACGGCCTGTGATATCACCTGGGCCAGCTGAACTCTGCCCCGTGGCCGCGGCTTTTTCCAACGTGAGAGTAGTTTTCAGGCAAAGAAACTAAGCCTCTTCGTGTTTCCTCTGGGTTGTCATCTGATCTTGTGGCTTTCTTGCTTCTCTTCAGATAAATTTTAACAAAATCTAAATTATTCTTATGTGTTAAGTTATCTTTAAATAAGACCACGTAATTTGCGACTGCGCGCGTCAGCCCTACGCAAACAAAACAGAACAATCAGCTTTGTGATCCACTGGGCTACGGAAACAGCATCCTGGTGCATGCCATATGCTGCGCTTCCTGGAGACGCTGCGGCACGGCCAGACAGATTACAAAGCTGTAACGATTACCCTGGAAAAGGCGGTTTCAGCACCAGGCTGTCACTCTCCCCTGAGCACCCGTTCGGACATCCGAAGGGCAGCTCATGGAAAGCAGCCAGCGCGCAGGACATCTGCCCGCTGCCGGCGGCAGGACTCTGGCAGCTGGCTCCCAACACCTCAATCAAGTTGGAGACGTTGAGCTGCAACTTTCCACGCACCCACGGGGACGGTGCAGCCAGTCACCCCAGAGAGGGGCCAGCCCTTCCAGGGCAGGGCTGTGCCTGGGGGTTCGGGCTTCGTGGCAAGCTGTTTCCCCGGAGCACGCTGCACCATCTGCATCCTGCTGCTCGTAAGGAAAACGCTGCTGGGCGGGGAGAGGTAACAAGCTGCGGAAACACCAGCGATGCCGCAGGTGTAGGGAGAACAAGCTGCTGCTTCAGCAGGGTAAAAGAACTGTTCAGCCCTGAACGCCGCGCTGTGCCCACACAATAAACAAGGGCAGTCCCACAGCTCCGCGCCGCTCGCTGCAATGACTCCACGGCGCACTCACTCCTGAGAGTGGCATTTCGCCACCGGGGCACACAGGAGGTCTGTGTAAGGAACATTAAGTCTTTAAGGTCATCGTTACAGACCGTTCTTTTCCCCAGAAAGTCAGTCCTGAAACTGGTCAGGAATAACTGCTGTCAGCGAGGGCTGTGAACAGGAGGGCACTGCCCAGCACACAGAGGACTTCACGCCTGGTGCCATGTCATGAGCAGAAACGAAGACAGCATCTCCATGCTAACCAGCCAAAGAGAGGTTGCTGCACATCGAGCCTTGGGTCCCCAAATTACGTGCCTTGTTCATTTTCAAGGAGAACACAGGCAGAAGGAAAAAATTTTAAGTTTTCTTCTCTGTACCTCACCGTAAGTTTCTATTAATAAATGGGTGTGCAATTAAAACATCCTCAAACTAGCCTCAAGCTCCAGACAGCATTCAGGCTGAATTTAGGTTTTAAATCCTGGAAATTATTCAATTTCCAAAGCGAGAAGCACAGTCAAATAACACAGCCAGCCTGTCCTGCAACAGCTGGTACCGCTGCGCCTTTCAAAAGGCGACAGCTCATCGACATCGCCTGCAAAACCCATTTTTGACATGTTCTCAGACAGTGAATAATGCTGGAAACATCCAGCCTCACAAAACCTTGTCTGTGGGAGAAAGATTAATGCATCACCCACATTGTGAAGAAGTGGTAAAACCCGAGGTGTTATTAGTAATAAGGATTTTTATGAGTAAGAAGGATTCATGTTAGTGGGAGAACGAAAAATGGGGATTAAGGAGGGGGCAACAGAAGGACAAGCTGCCTTGCTAATACGGATCTCAGGAGGGCAAATTATCCTGTGCGTCCCCTCCTCATTTCCCAGTGGACCCATCTTGGCTGTTGCCGCTACGAAAGGTGTCACGAAAAATTCGCCACCGTGTCAAAACTCCTCTGAGCAACAACGTTTAGGCTGCTGGTCACGGGGGCACGTTGTGCTGTTGCCTCCTCCTTCGTCAGGCAAAATCTCTGATAAGACTGCCACTGCCTCAACCCTCCTGACCGGCACCGTGTAATTGCTCTGCAGCTGCACGTTACCGTCTGCATGCGTATGCAAATAATTGTGCTGATCAAGGGATCCGTATGGCAATGAAACGCCTTATCCCGTACCTTTGATTATTGACTTGAGATGGTTGAAACCGCGGAGCCGCTGAGACCGCGTTAGGAGCGAGGACTTCACCTACGCTCTGTGCAACGCATCTCCCCGGTGACAGACCAGGAAGATTGCTAACGGGGTATCATCGCTGTTTCATCATAATTGCCAAAAACTCTTGTAATCGGTGAAATCTTGCCTTTTCTCATTCTATCACGTACCTGGCAGATAAGCACATGAAAACACGCCTACAACTGTCAACCAGATAGCGTTTGTTTTGACAGTCACGGTACGAAGGTCGGCCACAATCTTGCTTATAAAGGCCGTTTTTGCAGCCCAGGGTGGAGGCAAAGGAGGGGGATTATTCTGGAGGTTCAGTAATGCCTCTCTCCTCTCACGGCAGTAAACAAAACTCCCATACACGGCTCACGTCTTGCACCTCCCCTCCCTGAAATAATCCCCAAACCACAGGTTTTGGCATTTCCAAGAACACCCTGCCGCACAGGAGCGCTTTGTTACGCGTGGTTTTGGTTGCATTCCTATTCGGACAGATTAGCAGTGTGTTCGAAATGCACGGAATACATCTGAAAAATTTACGAGGAGGTTAAAAAAAAACAACAACAAAAAAATCAACTAGCAAAAGCAGCAGGAGAGACTTACATCAAGATTTCTCATGGTTCTCATTTAAAACCCTGGGAAATGTATGTGCAGCCAGAGGGACCCAGACCTTGCATCCTGAACACAAGAAGTAAGGGAGGGCAGCTGGCAAGTGGAAAACTAATTCTGGCCGTGACTGCGATTTGCAATTTTAATTTCTATCTGAATTATACTCCAGCTATTATTATTAATTTTTCTTTTCTGTGTGGTTTGGGTTTGTTTTTTTTTTTAAAAACCTGGCCGAGCAGCAGCGCTGAAAGCCGATGGGTGGTGGTGGCGGCTGTCTCGCCAGCTTCTCCCCCAGCGTGGGACCTGGGCAGTGGAAACCCGAAGACGGATGAGCGAGGCAGCGGCCCACCCGCCTTCTCGGATGGACGGGCGGATGGATGGGCACGATGAGCAGGCACGCCAGCAGGTTTGGGTGGGACACGAGTGGGGCGACGTGAGCGCAAGACGCCCGGGCAGCCGGGCCCTCGCAGACACGCACCTGGCCCAGGCATTCGCGCCGGCGTGGACCCACTCAAGGCGGGAGCGTTCCTCCTCAGCACCCAGCACCCTAAGGTGATGGGTTCAATGTCCTCCTGCTGGAGGGCGCGCTCCAGAAAGAACGCTCCGGGTCCGGACCTGGCACCGACCAGGCGGCGCCCAGCAGCCGCCACCGCCGCGGTCCCGTCGGAGCCCGGGGAGCCCGCGTCT
>VWZZ01006883.1:151494-179466 GCA_013399095.1 Psophia crepitans | reverse complement strand
CCTGCTCGGCATGTGATTCTGCACATGGTGGTGTTTATGGGCACCTGGGGACGCAGGGCCCGATCCAGCACAGCACTTGTCCTCCGACCACCTCCTCCTGGTCCCTACCCACCCACCCCTGACTCAGCCCTGGGGACGGCTGTGCAAACAGCGCTGCCTCTCCTCTAGGAGGAGATAACTCGCTTCTAATCACGGTCAGAAGAACAAGCGCTCTCCCTCCATCCAGCATGTAGAGCCTGCTTTGGGCATGGGAGTTGTAGGCATCTCCTGGTACCTGTTCACCATGCGATCACCAGCAGCCATACGTGTCCTTCACCGTAAAAATACTCATTTCCCTCCCTGCCCTTTGTTCCGGCAGAGTTTAAAATGCTGGTGCCCCGAACGATGCCCCTCCCTGGAAAAGGAAGAAGATGGATTTTGCAAAGCCCCCTGAGATACGTGAGAAAAGGACCCTTAAAACAGACAGTGGGAAATCCCGAGGTAGAGATGAAAGGAAAGACAGTGGAACAAATGGGCTTCCTCAAATGAGGTCTCGTTGGAGGAGGAACAGGGCCTGGTGTGGGGATGGAGGGGCAGGGATGATGTGGAGGTGAAGGAATGGGGCTGGAAGGAGGCAAGCAGCACTTCTTCACCCAACTCCTGAAGCCAGGTAGCTATTACAGCGCGATCTGCTATCAGCTGAACTAATCCCCTGCATAATTCCAGTTAAACACATGGTATTACATTTGGGATTAACTCAGCTATATGATACCAGGGTCACTTTTTAGCATCTCTCATTTCATGCCTTTCCTTGGGTTGGTTTTTCGATTGTCCAGCTGCAGATTAAGCTCCTACCATAAAAACAATACAGCATGGTTGGAAGACCAGGCAAACAAGCCCAAACACATTATCCATTGGAAAAATCACACCCTGGTACAATGAACCCTCCTGCAACCGTTTCCCAGCCCAGACACAGGCTGCACCTTATCCCCCGGAGGAGGGACATGGAGAGGAGGACATGTTAAAGGACCGAAAGCCTGGGTGCACGCAGCAAAACGGCACGAGCTGCTCGGCTTTCCCGCAAGCACGGTGCCATCCAAGCGTGAGCCAAGGCCGCTTAGCCGTGGCTCAGAAGCGACTGTATGCCGTGCCCGAAGCAGAGTACCTGGAGTCAGCACCGCATCTTTTATTTGCCCACGGATTTGAGTAAATTTGTTAATGTGAGAGGGTTCAGAACTGATCAAATCAATGTTGGCTGGGCAGGAAAATTATGTAAAGTCTCAGGGAAAATACAGGCGATTATAGATTAACCATAGTTGGCATTGTTACTCTCACAGGAACATAGAAGAGCCTGTTCTTATCTCTGATGAGTTAATTATGCATCTTCATTTCTATAAGTATTATTTTTAGGTTTTGGGGTTTGTTTGGTTTTTTTGTTTAGTTGGATAAAAACATTTGATATTCTCCTTCTGCGGGATGAATTTTAAATTCACATCTTTACACCTTTACCATGTTACCTTGCCTTTGTGCTGCTTCAGTAAAGAAAAAGGGTTGAAAACGTGCCCGACCAAGCAAAGCAAGTGGGGGAATACACGTAGTGAAGGAAGAGGAGCAGCAAGAAAGGGTCTGTGTAAAAGAAAAGGCAGAAAAAAAGAGGGGCTTCTATAACCACAGACCACTATAAACCATTCTGCCCTGACAGAGTTTCGGTGAGGGCATTTTTGAAGGAAAAACAGTTCTTTCACCCTAAAAATGAACAGTAGAGGGGTCAGCGGCGAGATGGAAAACTTGTGTTACCATGTAACAGGGAAAATGGCATTGGGAACATGTAACACCTCCATGTTTCCCCTAGATATCCATCAGGGAGACAGAAAACCAGTCAACGTTATCTCCGTTTGTTGCAACATTCTTCATTTCTTACTTCATCCAGGTCCTCTCCCTTCTAGGAATTGAACTGACTCCTCATAGCCTGCCGGTGAATCTGAGCACATAAGAAACATTTTGTGTATAGAAGCTCAGAAAAGGTTTTTCTCCCGTTTTCCCAAGCACCATGCAGAAAATGGTACGAACTTCCGCAACATTAGCTTCTAATAATTAAAGATGTACGGCTATTGCCTCAAGTTTTAATTTGTGGGTGATTTTCAAGGAGGTGATTGATGAAACAGAATCAGAAACTAAGCAAAACAGTAAAAAAAAAAGTAATCTAGTTGCTTACCTCAAGGGACATGCAAATTAGCGACACTGAATTAATTTTCAGTAAAGAACTCCTTGGGCTGCTTGAAGGAGCTGTAAGAGCTTCAGCCTACCGCAGCTGAGGAAAGAAGCAGCATTGCAGCAAAGCATGGAGGGGGGTCAAAATCTCTCCAGATGGGGAAAAAAAGGGCACTTGAGGGATGATTTGGCAACTTTTGGGCCCCATTACATGTGCTAAAGCATTACAGGGAATAGTTTTATTTGTGGGTATTCTCCCCGTGCTTACAGGATCAGAGACTTTTGTTCCTCTCCTTACCGGGAGGGACAGAAGTTACGCCCTGGGTGTCTGCCCTCGTGCACGCAGAACTGGCATTACGGAGCGTTCCCTTGGAAAGTCCGCGTTGCCCCGACATCCGGTCAAAGAGGCAGTAAGTCTCCAGACAAAAAGCTTTCTTAAGAGCCCGCTGTACAACCTACTGTTCCGCTAACAGGACCCACAGAAAGCAAAATCTACAGATAACTCCACCAAACGGGCCCGGTGTGCAGCTCCTTGTGAGGCATTTGCTACAACCATCTCCTTCCAACCCACCGCAGCACCTTCCTAATTAAAAACCCCATCCCAGCATAACCCAGGAAATCACCCCAAAGCACCAAGACTCAGCTGAACGCTTGCAAGCCAGGCGCGACCACTGGTTTCCTCAATACTCATGCTGACGTGCCTTGAGTAACAAGCTTACCAACAACGAGCTGTGGCTCACAGCCCCCTGCCCACCTGCAATGTGGCAGAGGTGGGAATTAAAACAGGCCACAGCCTTTCTGCTCGCAGGACGGTATCAGCCCCAGATGGTCCGCAGCCTTTGGGCAAGCGTCATGGAAGGAGAGGGGTGTCCCTTGCAGCGTTCTCCAACGTGAAAGGTATAAAGCAGGAGGACACTGTCCCTGATTTTGCACAACTCTTAAATCCCTGCCTGAGCTCCCGTACGTCACTGACACCTAGCTGGGAAAGCATCGCCCAAACTAACATCGCAGCCTCGGGAGAAGGAGCCCCAAGATCAACTGCAGCGTTACTAGTGACGCTGGTCCCTCCGCGTCTCCTGCCCGCGCTGCACCATACATTTGGTAAAGCAGGAGCAAGGGCTGGAGGAAGCGGAAAGGACGGCCAAGCTTGAATTTGTGTGCCACGGAAGCCAAGCTCTCCCGCACGCCAGGGCTATGCTAGCTGGAGGAGCGATCCTCCCTGCACTCAAACTACTCCTCTACCAGAGCATCTCTGCTCTGTTTTATTCGCTCTCCCAACATCGGGGAACCTGCAGATGGAGGCTTCAGCACCTTGCTTGGTTTTTGCAAGTGACGGAGACAAAGGTGTCATCTGCAGCACTGTTTCCTCTCAGCTTCTCCGGCTTTGCTCAGATGATGTTTTCCTACACCATCAGCAAGGCACTTCCACCCTCCCCCAGTCCGCAGCATTGCTCTGCGAGTTCACTTGCCACCAGTAAGCGGCGAGGAAGAGACCCTACGGAGGACAAACAGCCTAAAGACAGCTCTCAGGAGGGAGCCCACAGGGAAAACCAGTGGAGAAACACCTAAGGCAGGCAGACCCAGGCTCAGCAGCTTTTGGTCAAACAGAGACCCCAGGGGAGGCTGTCACCCCAGCTAATGGGGCGTCCTTCAGTCACCGGCAGTCTAATAAATCCTGCTCATCAAACACCGAATGCATGAAGATCAGTACCTTTGAAAATCAAATATTCCACAAATTAACAGGAGGGTTGGACTAGATGATCTTTCGAGGTCCCTTCCAACCCTTGTGATTCTGTGATTCTGTGTGATTCTGTAATACCCTTGGCATCGGTCCTCACAGATACCGGCTCTGATACCGAACTGCCCCGACAAGCAGTTCCAGCTTATCTACCTCACCTTTCACCCATGGCTTTTCACAAAGAGTTTTGAATCCCGTGTGTTAAGTCAAGTCTGGATCTGCAGCCCTAAAGCCTCACTCACAAAATACCAAATCAGAAAGTTTTATAAAGCACAAAAGCAAAGCCCAGTAGTTTGGAAGCACCAGGGATGCAGGCTGGTGGGGCACCGGCTGCTGGCAAAAGCAATTGGAAGATGAGAACAGGAAACACTATTTTCTCCTCTCCTTGTTCTGTAATTCAAACATGTGGGATCATCCCCAACTTTCAGAAAGCTCTTGGACATAAACAAAAGCCCCAGAAGTGACAACAAATCAGCTGCAGAAACCTTCAGCGTTGGCAACACCCACTGCTGCTGGGGACTGCTACAGCCAGCCAGAAACTGTAAGTTCCAAACAAGCCTGCCAAGATTTCACAACGGGAGAAACAAGCCCCAGCCAGGAACAAGCTCTGCACTAAGTTGGGTCTTTGCATCTTTCAAGCACCATCCAGAAGTCAGGAAAACAAAACACTGCTCTCATTTTAGAATAAAGAGGGGAGGAAGAAGAGGAGCATCACAGTAATCGGTGTCTTTCAATCAGCTCTCAAACATCTTTGCATCCTTCTGTAGCTCACCACCACGCAGCAGAGCAAGGGTGATGAAAAAGCTTTTAACAAGCTGCCATCTTCACAACCATCTCCACCCTTAATGACAATTTACCAGCTACCTTTGGGGCTCCTCACGGTTCTCGCTGACGGGCACATGCGCTGCCTGCCTTCACCCACCCACTTCTCCTATTGCTTCAAAGTCCACAACGATGCAGATCTGGGATTTCCAGGTTGGGTTTTTTAATCCCCGTGCCTTGGTGACACAACCACTAATGTTCACAGTCGGGCTCGTACTTTCCTACACACCCTTCTGTCTGTAACTGACAGCTCTTAAGGTTCCCAGTGTAACTGGTCCAGCCACTGGGATGGCACCTCAACACAGCAAGCCCATACGCAGCAAATCCCTACAGTCATTAGGGAAATGGTAATAACAAGAAACATACAATCACACAGCTGCTTCTTTCCTTCTCATTTTCAGAGTGGGTACAAACGCCTGCCCTGTCCTACGAGCACCACTCGACACCCAGAGCTCTTCTAAACTAAGTTCTGACAGGGGTCCTTGATTTTTCTTACTCATCTCTTGATTCTTATTTCTCTTTTTCCTTACTCATATTTCTCTTTTTCTTTTTTTTTTTTTTTCTTTGCATGTCTTTACAAACCTTAGAGTGCCTTAGAGATTTCTCTGCCAGCGCTGCAGAGGCCACAGCAATCTCAGCTCCCTTTCGCGGACAGACGCCACGCTCTCCTGGCGTCTGTACGCCTCAGCTACAAGGGTGATGCAACCAGGACAGGAAAGGATTTCAAATGCAAGCCAGCACCCAGCCGAGGCAGATACGAGTCTCCAAACCACAACTCGGAACTGCTTGATGCCCCACTGCGGACGCTGGGCTGCACGTGTAGCCTCACCTAGCGAGCTGGCCCGGAGCTGTTCAAGCAACCGCTTTCACAGCGGAGGAGCTGACGTTCACCTCGGGACGCAGACACGCACGTCGAGGTTTGGAAAATGCAATGCAGGGATGGTGCAGGTGATGGAGCAAAAAGCCATTGGGCAAACGCAGAGTGAGAACTGAAAGGGCTTTTATGTGCCGGAAGGCTGCTGGCAGTGCCTCATCTTTAGGTTGGATCTCAGCAAGACAAGTATAAAATATATCCCTAGTGGGGCTTGGACGACATTGTACAAGGAAAGGAGCATTTGTCAGGAAAAATGGCAGCAGAAATAGCCAGCAGTTTCTACCTGACTGACTTTCGCAGCTGGCCAGGGCAGCTGGAGGAGCTCAGCCAAGCAAGTCTTTGACACTGCAGTTTGCTCTGCTCATAAAAGCGTGCTGTTTTCTTTGCACTCACCATGAATGATGAATTAGCAACAATCAACTTTACAGATCTCTTTGGAAGCAGGTGAGGGTTCACATCATTCTGCGGTGTGTCACATTGCAGTAAAGATATTTATTTATTATGTGTAATCTTCTGCTATAGATCCATTGCCTTTGCCCTGCATGATTTCTTGTCTCTATCACAGACTTTGGCCTGTATCCCTTCCTTGTCCCCTTTATGGTACCAGAATCAAGATGTCAGTTCCTGAAATGATCCCAAAGGCTCGTTTTCACTGACTCGCTTTCCCTGTAGATGGCTGGAATCTGGGAACATAGGCAAGGAGATTAAAAGCCACTTATGTCTTCTCCCAAGAAGAAACCACATCTGTTCCAAGCCACATACATCTTCTTTCTGTGCAGGTTAGCACAGAAAAAGGCAGAAGAGAGCCAGCCCGGTAGCTTTGCAGACAAAACTGTCACCAAAGCAGCCACGATCGAAGGAGGGTCAACAGAGGTTAAGGAAGGGCCAAGGAAATCCAACTTTTCTAGGGCCAGGCAGTGTTACAGGTGGACAAGTATGGGCAGGTAGCAAAGTCAGCTGCTATTACAACAATCTGAACTCTAAGTCCATCATAATCCTCTTGCAAAGAAACCAGCATTGCATGAGAGCGGCTTCTACGCGTCACTCCCTGCGGCTACGGGCTCCAGGCAGTTACGAACACGAGCTCTCCAGCACCCAGCACTTCTTCAGCCAGCACAGTGAACCATCCCACGGTATTCACCGGCTTTGCCCTTCATCCGTTTTCATCTGTGCAAGGACAGATGATTTAGGATCTGCGATACACTGCTGAATTGTAGCACTTTTTCACCAGGCCGTTTCCTGCTGTGGTTTGTAACACAGGTTACCAGGCAGGCTATCTGACCACGACAGGCGCACGCTGCCACCAGCTACGGTAAACAACCATTCCTACAGGAAATCACGTTAAGGATAACTTTTGCAACACTTCAGGTTTAGTGACCTTTAGGTCAAGTTTGTAATTTTTAAAATAGTGTAGAGAAGTCTTTCTACCATTCTCCTAGAAAAAAAATCATCCTTAATTATAGGCAAGAAGCTTTAAAAAAATCAGGGTGTCATTATTTACTGGCTGTGACACGTGTTGGGTGCTTTATGCAAATACTCCAGTTTTCTACATAGAATCCCAGACTGGTTTGGGTGGGAAGGGACCTCCCAGGCCACCCAGTTCCAACCCCTGCCATGGGCAGGGACACCCCCAACCAGCCCAGGCTGCCCAAAGCCCCATCCAGCCTGGCCTTGGGCACTGCCAGGGAGCCAGCGGCAGCCACAGCTTCTCGGGGCACCCTGTGCCAGGGCCTCAGCACCCTCCCAGGGATTGCTGCCTCCCAGCTCAGCTCCAGCTCCCCTCTGTTAGTTTAAATCCATTCCCCTTGGCCTGTCCCTGCACTCCCTGATAAACTACATAATGAGTAGTGTCTTTGAAAAGGCATAGTGCATACAAGGAAATACCAGAAAATAACGTTTCTTTTCTTCTTAGCCATTTCCTTCAAGTCACTAAGAAAATGCCCAAGCCCATGGTGCCAACTGTGTGCCAGGAGTCCCTGGGGAAAGCAACAGCATGTGACCTCTCCTCCCATGCACCTCAAACGTGAGCTGAATCACTGAACAAAGGAGGAAGAGGCAAAGCGCAGCGATAGCAAGCACATCTGCGCACTTGCAACACAATGGAGTGGACCAAACCACCACGTTGCTCCTGGCAGCTGTCACGAGGGAGAAGAGACATACTGAACGTCTTGTTTAGTAGTGGCCGGGTCCAGCAGAACCAACGTCGTACCAGGACATTTTATAAGGGGTTGTATGTCTCGACACACAGTTGTCTGTTGGCGCCCCCCATGTCCAGCCAGAAGGCAGACGAGACCAGCAGTTCGGTGGGTCACATCAGCTCAATTCCCTAACCGGAGCGTACCTGAGACGTGGAGGGCCCTGCGTTTGTAAGTCTTGGATGGCGTGTGGCTGAGCGCGGACCTCCTCAGGGTGCACTTCAGTGATCCACTCTCCCTCCCTCACAGTCCACCTTTAAAGAGCCACTAAAAGTTAAAGGAACACAGTGCACTGAACCAAAGCGACAACTCTAAGGCTTGTTCTGCTTGCTCAAAAGGAACCGAGAGACTTGACTGAACAGCAGCTTTCCTGCTCGGAGAGCTCAGCTCTATTCAGGCTTCGTCTGAGTGCCTCCCTGGAGTTACACTGCTGACCCAGCCACTCGGCCCCCGTTGTCAGTGTGAAAAAGGGAGATGGAGAAAGAATCTGGTTTATTTGCTCATCCTGCTCTGTTGCGATAACATGACTTATGCTGCTTCCCTCGGCTTCCCACAGGCACCTGCGGAGCCGTCGGCTCAGAGCTCAGCCCATCTCTGTCCAAGGCAATAGAAGTAGAGCAGACCACAGCGGACACTTCCATTCTCCTTCTTACACAAAGGCCAGCCTCTGCTCAGCTTTTATGAAGCATCTACACCCATTTAGCCACCTATCCACTACGCCTCCCTGACCTGAAGGCAAACCTTCTTTCCCACCAGCCTCCAGTAAGCTTCTCTCACCCCAAGCCTAACATCACGCGCAGCCACCTGACTGGCACAGCAAACCAGCTGAGCTCTTTTTGTCCTGGCCTTGAGCTACCGTTTTACGTCATCGTCAGAGAAAACTGAGCTTGGGGCGCTGGGGGCACCTGGCAGCAAACAGGTAACTCGGTCAGTCAGATTGAACTGCTTGGGAAGAGCTGCGGGACGTACAGAAAAGCCTCTGTCTCAAAGTGGGTTAACAGCCTTTTAACTTTGTGCAGGATCAAATGTCAGTTGACATGCATGCAACAGAAATGTCAGCGAACTAAGTGGCCCAAATAACCATGATACGCTTGAGAACAACCTGAAAGCTCTCCCTTGTGATACGGGGTGGAAACAATTTCTCATTTATCATGAAAGCTGCCTCCTCCTGATTAGTTTTCTGAGCTGAAGGCTGCATGTGAGAGGTTAAGAAGTGGGTCACATGAGCCTCTGCAGTTATTTTCGTCTTGCCTCATTCAGGTGGAAGCCTGCGGCTCAAAGACCCACCTCCAGATTTGGTTTTTACGCCCATCTCGAGCCTCATCCAAAAAGCTGGTTCGAATCAGCAGATGCAGGACCTTCTGGGGAAAAAAAAAAAAACAAACAAACAAAACCAAAACTAAAGAGAACTTTAACTTATCAAGAACCCATTTGATTTACCACCTCCTTTCTTTTCTGACCAGGGACACAGGGCACACGGGCGCAGGACAGTCAGACTGTGTCACACTGGGAGCGATGTTCACTTCCAGTTTTGCATGGCGAGGTTTTACAAGCAGAAAGCACGGGGAGAGATAAAGGGGAGATCAGCTGCAGGGTAACACAGGAGTATTGATCTCACCTGACCTCAGCCCAGAAGAAGACAGACAAAGGGGGAACCTTCCGATATCAGCTGTTGAGGATCATCAACCCCTGGGGAGCTTGGCTCTAAACCCAAAGGTCCGGGCTGGTGGACTGAGGGCAGAGCCTGCGATCCCCGCAGAGGACAGACGTGCCATTCTTTGCCACACAAAGGCCTACGAGGGCTGAAGAACAGCCCAATAATTCCGGGTTATGGGAAACGAAATCTGAACCCCAAAAGGCTTCCTGCAGAGCCAAACCACAGCAGGACTTTGCATGCGCTTCATGCTTGAGAGGGCTGGAAGCACAAGGCCCCGGGCCCTGGGTTTTATACAGCAGGACTGGATCATGAGAGCAGCAAACATGCAGGCAAATACAGAAATGCAGAATATAATTAGTAACATGCTTTCTATTATAAACAAATTTGTCGTACGCAAATCCATGCACTAGCGATGACCCGTGACAGCTGGTGAAAACGTTCCGCAGCAGAAGATGGGAGCCAGAGCACAAACCTCCGCAGCGCCACAGAAAACAAGCCCTCAACCAACCAAATAAATACCAAACCCCTCGCTTGCATAATGATTAACCTTCCCAAGAGGGAAGGCAAGGGAAACGGCACTGCCGGCAAGCGAACCGTTTGTGAGACCTCACCTGGAAAACCAAGTACAACTGTGGTCATTTATGTGCAAAAGAACTAAAGTGAAACAAGAGCCAGAACACAGAAGAAATGAAGTCAGTGAGGAGGAGAGTCCAGAGGGATCAGCTTATCAGATTTGGCAAAGCAAAGCCTGAAATGAGATGCAAGTGGCATCTCCGCAGGTACCAGGCAGGTTGATGAGCATAAGTTGGAAGACAGAATTGGGGCACAGAAGCCAAGTATAAAGTTATAGGCTGGCAATCAAAAGACAAAGGTTTTTGAACCTCTCTTTTGGCAGATATACCAGGAACTAGCAGCTTAGGGTTTGGGGCTTTTTTGAAATCAATAGGCGGATCCGGTTGTGAAAGACATTCTGTAAATCAGTGGCTGCGGAGGACACGTGACAGCCCACAGTATCTCCTCCCCTGCAGCGTCAGGACAATCACAGAGTGTCCCTTGGAACAGCCTGTGGTCCATCTACGAGTTATAATTCATTTCTGTAGGCTGAGTAGTAGTGCTTCCCATGCATTAAATAAAATGCACCTAATTAAAAGCATTAAAATAAATAAGACCACACAGAGCGGCCAGAGAGAATTAAGAGCCATTTCCCTGTGCTTTGGTCAGAACTACCTGGCCAAACTATCTCCTCTGTCAGAGGAGACAGGGATTACAGACACTGGATGACTTCTATTTCCAGAAAAAAAACAGAACGATCATCAACCTCTTTGTAGGCATGAAGAAGCCAGCACTGGGATGAGGAATAGCGTGCAGCGGCAGTCCAATGCCAATCACACTGCAAACAAGCCACTCCTGCTCCACAGCAAAAGTGAAACCTGGGAATGCCAGACTACGGCAAGGGCTAGAAAAGCCTTGGGCTGCTGTTTCAGATGACACGGCCAGTGACACGGCCAGTGACGCCTACACCCATAAAAGGCAAAGAAAGCACAGGTACAGAACTTGGAAAAACAGATGGAGGAGACAGTTCACCCTCACGCTGGGAAAAGTTATCCAGCAGAGTCCTACCAGGGTCAGGTCGGGGTCCGGCACCATTCAATTCCTGTTCAAAACATGGGGAACGAAGGAAAAAAAAAAAATCATTGCTTACTGAATCTGCAGCTGGCATCAGGTGGCAGATGTGCTGAACAGTAGATGGGAATGACAAATGCCCTCGGACAAACCATCAGCAGGATAGAGGACCCCATAAAGGGCAGGGGGATGGAGTAGAGGACATCTCAGAACTCCTTTCTACCTTGTTTTCCTGTAACGCCCTGCTTTGAAGCCACGCAATGGGTTGTGTAAAAATATTCCCTCTGCTGTTCGTCTTAATGAACCAATTATTCATTAAAAGCTACCACGATTAAAAATACAGGATATCGTAAATTCATAAACATTAGAATGCAACATTGTTCTGACTTTTACAGCTATTTTTACATAACCAAAATACTCAGCGAGCAGTAAATAGCCTCTACTAGCAAGCAGATGGAATATTTTATACACAGAGGACAGCGCCTTCGTTGGGACACAACTGTTGAACATTGGCTGCCGGTACTTTTAAATACTGCCAGGAGTGGGACGGAGGTACCGGTGAAGAGCTCCACACACATTGGCCTTGAGAGCTCACCACCTATCAAGGAAAAAAAAGGGAATGCTATTTGGTTGGGGGTGTGTGTGTGTGTGAAATAAAAAAAAGTCTAGAAAACGTAACAAGAATCATAATTTCACCCCTTTTCAAGTGAATGGTGCACCCTCACCTTGAATTTTGTGTGCAAGTCTGGTGCAGTAAATATATTTATAGGCGCAGGGTAAAAACGAAGCCAACAATAGGAACAGCAATGGTAACAATTAGAACAGAATGATTTCAGCGCAAGGAACAAATAAGCACAATGGACCTCTCCCATCTGGGGAGAAGAATACACGCCATAAGTAGCATAGGCAGGATGAAAAGAGATCAGGTGTTTAACTCCTTTCCCAACAAAAACATTCCGAGGAATCAGATGAAGTGGTGTTCAGGAAAACACATTGAAACAAGATCTGTATCACAAAAAGCGACTGAGCTGCTCCAGAATACACGCCAAGCTTTAGCATTTGCATACTGTAACTAACTCCGCTCACGGAGTACACCAAATGTATTACCGATTTTTAAAAACACAGCTCCTAGAAACGCGCCTGAATTTCCAGTTTAGCAGGCAGCAGGCTCAAAAGCAACGGAAGGAGCCAGACTATTACAAAGCCTACGGCATCCGCCGCATCCCATCGCAAGGCAGACCTAAGGCTTTGGCTTCAGAACGCAACAGGAGAGCCGCCTGGAAGAGACGTTGATTAAGTTGATTAAGAGCTAGGTACAAAGCTAAACACAAACCCACTTCCCTTAACGCCAGAAAACCCCGTACCCACAAATGACCGGTAATCAGGAGCGTACGGGGAAATATTTGCTCTACCCCTACTCATTTGCTTAGGCACCACCTCCTACTAAAACCAGAAGTCACCAGGCTGAGGTCCTTCAGCCTGATCCAACCTGGTTCCTCTTTCTGGGGGACATACTTGGCTTCCCGGATCAGCCAGGCACCTTCTGTTTCTGCAAGAGGTGCGGGATTTGTTGTCACACCCAGTGAAGCGTTCGAGAGCTCAAGGTCACTACTGTGGAAACGTCTGCAGAGCTTTTCCGACCCCTAAATACACACATACATCCAATAATCATCAGTAATTCAGCTAGCTCCTGCCATCCCAGCCCTTTAACAATAATCCCGTCTTCTGAACACCAGTTACTTGGTTTTGTTAATGAAACGCACTAAGAGGTGTGCTCAAACCTTTCAAGAGAATGTCAAAAAACCCAATGCTTGCTTTAAACGCTTTCTCAAAAAAAGCAATAGTAAATCCACCACCACAAAGGCCACACACCATCAGCCTGAACCTCCCCACCTCCTCTGTCTTGATTTTAAGTAAAAATATTCAAGTATTGAACTAAGTTGGGAAAAAAAGCTGTAAATGCAGCTTAATCTATATATAATCTTCATTTTCCACTTCTGGAAGCAAACAAGGGAGGGGGAAAAGCACTGGACGGCCTTTACCAACATCTGCCTTATCAGATCTGGAAGCAGAACCTAGCTCTGGCCTGGCACGTATTTCCCAGTCAATGAAAACCCTCCTCCAAAACTTTATCAATGTCAGAAACAAAGCAATTTAGAAGTAGTTTTCTACTTACTGGACCACAAATCCTGAGAAATCAGGCAAAAAAGCACAGCACTGTGGATACACAGGAGTTGTTCAGTCTTTATGCTGAGGAGGAATTTGAAGGTGGGAGCGTATTAAAGACAAAACGCACCCACACACCCATCGGTCAAGTAACACAGAAACCGGACGGGACTTAGGAAACAAAGAAACCCGCTACACCATACACAAAAGCAAAGCGTGGCCTCACCACCACATGACGACATGGGTACAAAATCACGACTGGCCTCAAGACAAATAATTCATAGGAGGAAGAAGGGTGGGGGAAAAAAAACCCACGAAGAAATCTCCCCAGAAACCTTAAACAAAGCTACGAGCTCTCCCTGGCTCATCGGCTCCCGGCGCCAGGCGTTGGTGGGCTTACCAACATCTGCTGTTGGCATCTGTATGTAATTCTTCTTCTGATGGTCCAGAACTGACCACCCTCCACAGACCACAGAGGACATGAGAGACCTTCACTCCAGTCCAGTAAGGTCGGTCCGTAGGATGGCCAGGTTTGAAGGTACTTGCACCATCAGCAGAAATAGTCTGTGACTTAAAAGCCCACGAAGGCAGGAATTTAACAATCTGCAGATGAGCCATCATTTCTACACGGCAGCAACTGAAAACTAACGTCTGGCGATACTAAATGCCCTTTCAAAAGCAGTGAGACAATTAACAAAATGACCACTTAATATATTACACACCTAAAAGAAGCAGGGTGGGGATGGTGGTGTTCTGCCCCTAGAAGGTTATACATGGTTTTGTATCTTCATTTTAGAAACACATCACTCCTTTCCCTGTAGCTATGCAGTTTTGGGGGGGGAGGGTGGGGTGGGTTTCCTCATTTTAAACAAACCAGCATGGATTGTTTTCTATTTCAAGCTGTCTTACAGACTAATACTTCTGAAAATGAAGAAAGATCCTTTGATCAAAGTCGACGCCGTTCCAGGCACAGCCCACGTACAAAAGCGCTGCATCCTCGTGATGCACATGAGCACGCTGCAGGCAAAGCTTAATTTTTACGCACGGGTAATCAGAGAATTAACAAGCTAAGTAGCTAATGGAGACTCAGTAACGAGGGTCTGTTGCTAAATACCTACAAGAAACGACAGGTTAGAAAGTACTGCATGATGTACGCTTCTAACTCTTTACCAACAGTGTCAATCGCTCAGCGAGAGAGCGATCACATTTAGAAAAGCAACACTGCAGCTGACTCTGGACTGCAGGAAAATGGGGGCATAACCCTCACTCCGCTTCCAAACGCGGGGCATTTCCAGGCATTTGGCACGCACCTCATCAGGAAACTCCAGCTGTTTTTAAAACCGGAGCTCCTGGAAACAAAAGTAAGTTTTCATTCACCTCAAAATGTGAGTGAAAACCCAATTAAGGCATTTTATATTAATCACCAAGCAATTTGACGACTTAAAATATATCGGAGATGCCAATACTAGTGATAGCAACCTACCAAATGTCTTTTGAAGCAGAACACAGCCACGATACTAAAGACAGTGTTATTACTACTGCTTACAAACCAGAGATGAGGAAAGTGTTCAGTTTTATTTCACAGCACTAAAAATCCAATACAAGTTTGCAAAATTCATCCAGTTAGTACCGTATTATTACAACTCTGCATTGCATCCAGTGATTTGGCAGCTCAAAGCTAACCAGAACCTACAGCAGCAGTACTTACTAGGTGGAAAAAATGAATTTGCCAGAAAGATTAGTTAAGCTTTAGACATTTAACAAAATAAAATACATTTCAAACGTATTTAAGGCCAGCACCCAAGAACACTGTCGGTATTTTTCAGCAATGAAAGCTTCCAGTTTGAGAAAGGTTACAAACAAAAGTCGTCAACGGATGACTGAGATGAGGTGTGTTGTCCAGAGCCACGTGAAGGAAGAGAAAGTGCTCTTTTTCTTGCAGGACTTTTTCTGGATGTGGTAATCAGCAGTTGATTCAGTTCAGAGACTGCTCACTGAGCTACTGCCCAACTTTACAGTAATGTTTTGATTCATTTGAGTTTTCCTTTTTAGTACATAAACAAATTTATGTATAGGTTTCCTAAATAAAAGGGTCATAGCCAAGGGACGTCCCTGATGGTAAGAATCAGTCACACAAACAAATGCCTAGAAGATTTACATGTCCAAACACTTCTATTGCTACAGTTGTGCAAAGTTTCTGCATTCAGCCTCCAATTCCACCAGAGCAGTGAGTCAGCGCATCCTTTAAATGCAGACCAGAAACCAAACAGCACACTCTCCTTTACAGTTAACTGCTGACAGCCACTGAGGGTACAGGGACGTGGTTTAGTGGGTAATAGGTGGGGGGGGGATGGTTGGACTAGATGATCCTTGAGGTCACTTCCAACCTTAATGATTCTATTCTATTCTATCTGGTACGCTGGAGGTACGATGGACCTGTAACTCCAAGGCCAAATAGGAAGCAGCCTCTGAAGAGTCATCCTTGAAGTCCTTCGCACAGAATTTAAGCATACAATCAACTTGGCAATGCAGAAGCAAACGATGCTCCACCATAGAAGGAATTATTTGGCTCCTCTCCCCCATCTGGCACACGATCAAAAAAGCAGTCAACTGCAACGTATTTCTCCTCCATAAGGAAGGAGGACGTAACTTTTAACAAACATCATGTTTTAAAGTCAGTCTTACCAACCGACAAACAGCAATCCTCCATTCACCTCCAATAGTCAGGGCTTTCACACCTCCTGTTCAAACCGTGAATCACCACAGGATGACTGACTCACCGCAAAAAACTATTTGCTCAAAGGTGGATTTTCTCACCCTCGTGTCTGCTATTCACGAAACTTTGCTGCCTTTAAACAAAGGTTCGTTTCTTTGTAGCTTGCCTCCAATGTTGCAGTAAAGTTCCTAACAGGCATCTGTCACGGTAATTGTGAGAGCTAGTCTCAAGGTAGCGTGATGCAAAAAAGGAGACACGCAAAGATAATATCCCAGGAAAAGTCATATGCTGGTGCTGACAGTTATCCTCACCTATACTCCTACATTTCTTTCAGCATCCATACTCCTCTGTAACCATTCCACCGGTTTCAGAAAAAGGTCTGCAGAGCTAACACAGGCAAGTATCTCCCAGGGATGTTAATGCTGAAATATCCACCGGTTTTATCGGTATCTTCAGCAATTAGAACCTTGGTCTCTGCAGAAATCAGTGCACTAATGGGACAGGGCCCTACGTCCCAATGTATGGAAGAGCCCTTAACTCAGAGTACAACAGTAAAAACCAGGGTTTTGATTGCTCCTTAACTTACAGATATGTAAACCTTTAATGTTCTCATAAGCCGTATTTTTTAAAAGTGACAGCAGCCTAAGTCCTCAAGAAAAACCAGGAAATTAGGCACCAACAACTGCTCAAGGCTGAGCCAGCTTGGCTTTCTGTGTCCTGTTTTTGCAGCAGTTAAGCTCCCAGCCCCAAAGGTGAGCCTACAAAAAGAAGTTACCTCGCAGCACGTGAGGGTGTGTTTATAGTGTATCTGATACCCTGCGATAATCGCTTATACCAACCTTTTACCCCCTCCCCAGTAAACACAGCAAACTGCGCCTCCCTATAGGGGGTGAGCTCTGAAACGCTCGTTATAAGGTGTGGGCATGCACTTTAAGAGCTACCAGCACCATAAACCCACACCCTCATTTGCTTTGGGGCAGTATGTTCACACAGCCACTCTCTTCTGGGCAAGGGAGGAATTTTTATCTGACCTACTGCATTTCAGACATTTCTGGACAATTATTTTCATTTTTCTGCCACACTGCAGAGCTCTCAAATACTTCCCAACTTTCAGCAGCAAGTGAACTTACTCAAAGTGCAGTTGCTTTAAAAGATCGCCAGTACTTGTACGCGATTAATTTCTTTAAAACCAGCTTCATTTCAAGAACAAGGTGGCACACCAAACATACAAGGCCTCCGTAAGTGACACCATGTTCAGTGCCTTAAAGCTAACAGAAGTCAAGTCTCAGCCAGATACTTTTTAGAGTCCAAAACCTGCCTGGATTTAGGGTTAGCAACAGTCCCATTTCAAGCAGGAGGCTGGTCTGGAGACCTCCAGAGGTCTCTTCCAGCCACACCTGCTAGGAAAACTGGCAGCACCTGGTCAGGACCAAGATGTTCATAGCTGTAGCAGAACCTGAATGCCCTAGTCCAAACCTTTAACACAAGAAATCGATGGTGTCAAGTGAGAGGACACACCAGACAATCTAGAGAACAACGGCTGCATCTCCCAGAGCACCTTAAAGGAAGAGTGGCTACTTCCCAATCCCTCACTACATTTTTTTTTTTTTTAACTACTTCTTTTTAAGACAATTTACTTACCCTGGAAGCTAACTTGCTATGCAGGATGCGTGGATGATGACTTTAAGAATTTTAACTCCTGGACCCTTTTCAGGCAGATAATTCAGGAACACTGCAACTCCTCCTGCTTTAAACCCCCAAGAAAGAGATGTTTGCGTGGTGCTGTCCAGGCAGAGGTTGGGCAGCTGTGGAGAAGGACTATGTACCCTCTCCCTCCTAGAGGCTCAAGAAAAGGGAGAAAAAAAGCTCAGAGTTTTGAATTATTTCATGCCTGTCACAGGAAAACACTAGCGAGTAAAACAGGCAGCACAAAGCAATACCGAATCAGTCCAACCACCTTCAGCTCTGACAAAATAGAAGCTGCCCCAGCTCTTCAATCCATCCATGGCACATTCATAAGAGGAATGACCAATGAAATTACTTATTCATACATATAAATATACAGGTATGCTTCATCTTGCATCACTTATTGTTACAAGTGTTCAGCAACATCTCTGTTGCAGCATTTGTTTTTGTAATTCTGCTTATGTAATGAACAAACAGTGCATTGAGCTAACCAAGACAACCCACCAATGTGCAGGTTTAGAAAGTCAACACAGCAGCAGCAAATCATCAAAAGTGCTTGTTCGCAACGTCTGTCGAACAGAATCAAGGTCAGTTTGCAGAGTACCCACTCTGTTTCATTCCCCTCAAAGTTCGTCAACAGCAGTAATATTAATTTTTGGTAATTCACACTCTTTTTTGAAGTGGCAGTTTTCCAGGATGTCCTTGTAATAGTCCTTGAGGTCCGCGTAAGTAGAGACAGTTTCATTCGAGTGATGAAACGACATTGGTTTTTCATTCAACAGCATCTGCACTCGATACTCTTCCTTAGAGGTTTTCACCTGATCGCAGTGGTAAAGCACAAACACCAGGTTGGCTGCATAAGGCACAATCCGGCCGCTGCGAAATTTCCGATGCGTTTGTCTGACGTAATTGTTTGCCCTGAGAGGCTCGTCATCTTTGAAGAAGCCCATAAGGGCAAGCAGTGGTTGAAGAGTCTCTGCGTGTCCAACTTGTACAATCAAAGGTGAGGAAATGGGTTTTGAACTATAAAAGAAAAAATAAAAAGCGCAAAGGATAAGCAAGAGTCTGTGCTTTAAAACAAACATACCAACATATTGCACAGCTGTCATCAACGAAGCCTTAAAGAAGTAGACTTTGAACTTGGTTTATTCCAACGACAAATAAAAACCTGCTTGGGACTTTCAGTATATTACAGACTTTTTCTTAAAGCATCCAAGCTTCCTAAATTTTGTCCTGATTTTAAGGTATTGCCTCTTACACGAGCTGCAAGAAGTTGTACTAACTGTAGTTAGGCTGCAGCTTGAGCCTAACAGAACTATGGTAAGCAAAAAAATAGATTAATGGTGTGCCTCCATAAGCTCGGTACATCTCTCCGACTCCCTGTATGAACCTAGCCACTTGTCCTCTTCCCAGGGATGGGAAGATCTAGCGACCACGCTACAGGTAATATACTGATCAGATTTTTAAATAGCATTGCCTCCTCCCATCAGGAAATGGAGAGAAGGGCAGCAAATCGACAGGCCAGCAGCAAGGCTCCGTTAGCAAACCAACCACCTCAAGCCCTTCATGGGGTGTGACAGGGTCCCTTCCACCATCAGCACGTGGGAAGGCTCGAGGACATCGCAGTAACTCGTTATTTCTGTAACGCAGATCCATTGCGAATAAATACAGGCAGCCCCTGGCCCGGGCTGTAGGTGGAAAAACTCCCCGAGACTTTGTAGCAAAAAATTTTATTTTGTTAAAAAAAAAAAAAAAAGTCTCACAGATTTGCTTTAGTACAAACCCACAGCTAAAATATCAGAGCTCTGCTCAGGATGCCGAGCTGTGTTTAACAGCGTTGATTAGAGCCAGTAATTTTTTGTTCTTCCCTGGCAGATGCAAAAAGTACCTGAATGACAAAGCATAACGAACTATTAAGTGAGACCATACAGGACACAACCCACTTCACAGGGACCAATGATTTCTTATTAAAACATCCCATTTTTCTTTAGCTATTCGAAATACTTCAAATGACACAGAATTTTTTTAAGTCTTTTTAACAAGCTTCTGCCTGAATTAACGAAAGGCACAGCAAAGAAAAGCCCCCACATTATCCTAAGTTTAGACCTGGAAAGTTTTAAAGCTTTCAGCATTAAATTTTGCCAGATTTGAGGATCAAAAGCCTTTTTCAGCTGCTGTAATAAAGATAAGTGCCAATAAGGCTGAAAAACAAGTACAAACTTACTGGCACGTTAAGGAGCTACAGCCAACTCCTACTACCCTCTGACCTAACTACAACCAGACGATTGCCTGTGCGAGCAAACAAATTACTGACTTAGCACACAGGCTGCTTCCCTCCCCGGCACACCACCTCCAGCGCAGGATTTTAAGGAGTGTTGCTTGCCTACCTCTATGACCACCAATGCTTTTAACTGCGTATCGTGCTAGAACAAGAATCATAATTCGACAGCAAAATATTGCCAATTTTGGGTTTGTTTTTTTTCCCCTAGAATACAGTTGAGCTGTTTGGAAGGTACATTTACCAAAGTTTAGTCTGAAGACAGTGATCCAGCTGTCGGAGGAAAACAGCTGTCCCTCCGCAATTCGTTAGTCCAAATTATAAGCAGGACTACTGCCACTGCTAATTCTTGAGGATAACAACGAATCAAAAAGTAGATTACACTACCCCAGCGTGCAGGCCAGCAAATTAAGCCACCGATTCATGCCATGAACAAAGCCTAAAAGGAAGGGTTCGTGCCACACGAGGCTGCACATTGTTCAACCAAAGGAAAGGCAAGAGACGGCTCGCTGTGTGAGGAAGCACGAGCCAAGACGAAACTCTGCCGCTCACTCCAGAGAAGGATGACGGCTTTTTGGGACCATCTCCAAATGGCACTCAGTAGTCCAGATCACTTGTTCCAGCACGTGTAAATACACGTTTAGCCTTCGTGAGACAAGAGGTGACACTTGGCAATGCTCCCGCTGCCAGTAAAGTCCACCCACAGATAAGACACATCTTGATTGGCCTAAAAGGAGGCGTTTCCTCCGCTCCAACCTGAAGTCTGAAGCAACTGAAAAAATTGTTAACCGCGGGGGCTCGTCTGTGGATTCGGACTTTGATCTGATAATCAGGAATCCACGGGCACAGGATGGGCTCTGTATTACCAGCTCGAGGTGTTTGTGCAGCCAAAAACACACCTTGCACAGCTCTGCTCTGGTGGGCCTGCCGCTCTGCTGGCTGGATTCCCTTCAGGGAAGTCGTTTTAGGATTTAGGACACATTCATACCCCTCCTGCCAGTCAGGAAATAGGACCAGCTGTAAAACTCCCACGTGCCTATAGAAGGCAGAAGGCTACTCCTTCGACATCCTGCAATTTCCAGCTCACAGATTTCCTGGGGCAGACGTGGCTTCCATGTAATGTAGGACTTCTCAATGAATCTCTCTTCCGCCAATCCATCAGATCTCTCTTTAAATCCACGTTACGTTTCCAGCACACACAACATCCTGCGGGGAGGACTTGCACCGCTGCGCACACTGCTCTTAACTTATTTTTATTTGTAGATACCATGTGCCATTTAATCCTTCCTACTTACACTGCTGCAGAAACATTCTTTCCAAGTTGAGATATCCTACCTTAGTGATTCCACAGTTTTTCCAAGTGAGTGATACCCTTTTCACAGAATCCCAGACTGGTTTGGGCTGGAAGGGACCTCACGGCCCATCTAGTTCCCACCCCCTGCCATGGGCAGGGACACCCCCAACCAGCCCAGGCTGCCCAAAGCCCCATCCAGCCTGGCCTTGGGCACTGCCAGGGAGCCAGGGGCAGCCACAGCTTCTCGGGGCACCCTGTGCCAGGGCCTCAGCCCCCTCCCAGGGAAGGATTGCTGCCTCCCAGCTCAGCTCCAGCTCCCCTCCTGCAGCTTCAGGCTGCCCCTTGGCGTGTCCCTCCCTGCCCTGGAACCAGCCCCTCTCCAGCTTTCCTGCAGCCCCTGCAGGCACTGGAAAGGACTCAAACATCTCCTCGGAGCCTTCTCTTCTCCAGGCTGAACAAGCCACAACCCTCTCAGCCTTTTAGATCAAAGTATTAGAAACACACAATACTCAAGACAGTAAGCTGCCTTGTAAATCCACGCTGCACCCACGACACTCTGTTGTTTTCTTATATCGTGGCATCTAATACCTTTCCTAGTTGGCTTACAGAAGTTCGAGATACTTCCAGACAACTGTAATGACCTCAAAACTCAACTCCTGAGCAGTAAATTATCCCAGATTCTACGTGACAGATTTACTTCACAGATCTGCAATTTTCAAGCCCAGTTAGTCTCACAAGGTCCTTTTACAATCCTCCTGGTAGAAACAATTATCTTATTTATCTTGAATAAAAGTGCTGCATGTGCAATGCCACTTAACTTCTCACCTCTTTTTCCAGGTCGTTTACAACATGCTGAGCAGCACAGATCCTTGCAGATCTATCTCTACTGGCGACCTTCCTCTGCTAGAAAATATTGATCAGCTATCCCTACCCTCCACTTCTTTTTATTAATTTTTTACACACGGAAAGACCTTTCCCCTTAACTCTGGCTACTCCATTTCTTTCGATAGGCAACTTGTTGAAAGAGGTTTCAAAATCGTGACCCTATTCGCACGCTTGCTGATCCCTCACAAGAGCTCCAATAGATTTTTTTTCCTTTCAAAGAAGCACGCTGAGACTGCTCTGGTATATCACAATCATCAAGGTGCTTATCAATGCTAGCCTCAATCGTTATGTCCACTAGAGTGGCCTGTAATTCTGATTCTCTCCTGGAGCCCCTTTTTTCCATTTTTCCTTTATTTACTTATTTGAGTGTGTAGAGTCCTGCACCTGGGGAGAAATGACCGCATGCACCAGTACAGGTTAAGGGATGACCTGCTGGAGAGGAGCTCTGCAGAGAAAGACCAAGGGGTCCTGGTGGATAACAGGCTGACCATGAGCCAGCAGTGGGCCCTTGTGGCCAAGAAGGCCAACGGCATCCTGGGATGCATTAAAAATAGTGTGGCCAGCAGGTTGAGGGAGGTGACCCCCTCTACTCTGCCCTGGTGAGACCCCATCTGGAGTACTGCATCCTGTTCTGGGCTCCCCAGCTCAAGAAAGACAGGGGTCTCCTGGAGAGAGTCCAGCGGAGGGCAACAAAGATGATAAAAGGCCTGGAGCATCTTTCCTAGGAGGACAGGCTGAGAGACTGTGGTCTCTTCAGCCTGGAGAAGAGAAGGCTGAGAGGAGATCTGATCAGTGTTTATAAATATCTAAACTGTGGGAGGCAACTGGACGAGGCCAAACTCTTTTCGGTGGCAGGTAGTGAGAGAACAAGGGGCAGTGGCCGAAAACTGGAATACAGGAAGTTCAACTCCAACATGAGAAAGAACTTCTTCATGGTGAGGGTGCCGGAGCCCTGGGACAGGCTGCCCAGAGAGGGTGCTGAGTCTCCTTCTCTGGAGATATTCAAGACCCATCTGGAGGCCATCCTGTGCAGCCCAGTGTAGGGCACCTGCTTTGGCAGGGGGTTGGACCTGATGATCTCTAGAGGTCCCTTCCAACCCCTACCCATCTGTAATTTTAAATCATCACACCTGGCAGTCCCCACAAGCTTCTTGGCTGAAACCCAACAGGTACTGGACGTTATTTCAGCTATTTCACGCAGGTCCTTTTAGCGTTCTTGGAGGAGTATCACTCAGCTCCAGCAGCTTGGCACATTTTGATTTCGTCCCATCCGCACACCCTTATACACACGCCCGCTTCCAAAGGTGGTGGTCTATACTTTATTGTTTACTAATGAAGGAAGCTAGTAATGTAAATACTCTGCTGAAGTCTCCAAAACAGATGCTACATAGCATGCAGGCATTATTTGCTCCACAGGGAGTGGATTTCACCCCTCCTCAAAAAAAAAAAAAAAAAAAAGCTTTTCAGAAAAAAAATACTTAACTTTCTAGCAATCAGCACTGGTTTTACAGCAAGGTTTGGCCTTACTTTCCAGCTGATGCTAGCAGGAATTTTGAAATGGAAGTAAATCACAAAAAATATGGTTAATGTTTTAGTAAAAAAAAAAAAACAAACCCACATGTTTCCAAAACAGGAAACAAATTATAGCATATACACACACACACAGAGGTGTTTTAAAGGACAAGGAAAGAAAAAGCTCATGAAGACAAAAGAGGAAATAGACAGGGCACTCACTCTCACTGTAACCTGAGGTTTTATTTCACCTGCATTAATCTCCTGAAATCCTCATGCTGACAGGCCAAACCATCTTGGGAGACAAAGCAATCCTCTCCCACTCACAGCTATCCCACCGTACTATTTTAACAAGGATTAGAACTGTTTCCGTGTACAATACAGTCCCGAGTTTTCACAAGCCCCTAAACAAAGCATACCTGGTTTCTCACCATATCTAGTTTCTAAGACTACAGAAGCACTCCCTGCTCAGTCTCTGGAGTCATGACTCCAGTTCAAACGTGTTTTCATATCACCTAATAACAACAATAAAACTCATCATCGAGGTTAACACAGCAAGAGTAACATTTTTAATTATGGGGAAATCACAAAAGAGCGCTTCTGCAGAGCATGTGCACAGGCAAAGGTTACTACTGGGCCCTACACTTCCGATAAAGATGGGAATGTAAATCACAATCAACTAAACACTGATAAATTCAAAACAGTAGCACAGGTTAATAAAATATTAAACAGAAGGCCTGATGTTTCCACACTCAATCTTCTTTACGATTAATGACTCACCGTCATGCAGAAGCACCAAGTTCTCAACATCGTACTCTGGCAACTGCTAATGATATTTCAATTAAGTTCTTTTCCTCCCTTTTATTTAGTAGTAAACGACTCAGGAAAGCACACTAATCAGTAGAACAAAATAAAAACTAAAAATCTCCTTTCCAACTTTAAAGGGAGATGAAGAGACAGTGCATAAAACTTTGCCATAAAATATTAAGACCTTGTCAGACAGCAATTGGTTTCATATTAATTTTATGGAGCACTTCCAGACAAGCAGAAGTGACCGTCACTAGGCAGAATACGAGCAGGATTCATTGCAGCGATGTGTCACCTGCAGCTGCTGAACCATCCATGCTGTAACCCTCTAAGCAAATCTGACCACAGCTGGAAAAGAAGTTACTGAGCAATTAATCAGCACAACCCTGAAAGCTAAGTCTCACCACGGGGAAAAAAGGCACTGCGGAGAAGCACGGATGGGGGGTTTATCATTCAGGCAGACTCTGGTTCTCCTTAACCATGCCAGACACGGGTTTAACCCTGAATCTTCTACATCAGCTCACCCATCCTCAACAGTAGATTGCTCCTACTCTTCTAGGACTACTGATATATCACTTTAGATATGGAAGAAGTGAACTTCCTCTTAACCAAAGTTTAATTCCTAAGCACCAATGTGACTTTCAGCTAAAGATAATACAACCCTCAGAAGATAGTGGAATAAGAAGAAACATTTCCTACAGCAAAGGTTAACCAGCCAACCTGCAAACCTCACGTAAAAATCCATCCAGCAACTTCAAAGGTAAGTTTTAACACTTGTTAAAGGCACAAGTTTAGACCACATTCTGTCTCTCTTCTCCCCGGTATGAAAGCTAGGACAAAGGACTCAAAAATCTCTGCTTCCAGCTTTGGGATGAATTCACCATCCCTCCCACATCCCTCTGTAATTTATTTCTGGGAATAACAGCCAAAGGAACCCTTAATCTACACAAGGAAACAGCAGAGACCAGAGAATGCAGTGGCAAAACTCAGAGGGCAGTAGAAACACTTAACAGTGGTATTGCTCAGAGTGTTATTACGAGTGGGCAGAAGGAAACAAAAAAAGTAAGAATCTGTCAGACAGTATTAAGTCCTCGGGCATCAAAACTTCTCCCTTAAACAGTCGAGCAGAAGACAGCTGTGCTCATTCATCCCCACAACCACCACCACCAAATGCCACCACAAATACTGACAAGCTGAAAATTCTCTTCTTTTCCACCAAGGAAATAGATGAGGTTACTCATGGCAAAGGCAAACTCAAAAAGTTGACAAGACCACGCAAAACTCATTTAAGACCCCAATTAAGAGGCAGCAGCTCTTATCCAGTGCCTCAAGAGTTAATTGCGGCAAACTAACTAGGCTTTCACTGCATTCCACTTCAGAACTCCTGCAGTTTCAAAGGCTCTTTTCTGAATGATCCCACCCTCTCACGTTCATACAGACCTCAGAGATTAAATGCATCACTGCAGCAGCATCGTGCTGATGCTAAATGTTGAACCATCGTGATGAGCCAAAACCAAACCAAGAGGGTCACATCACTTGCCAAACCCTTCCTGCCCAAGGGGAATACTGGTTAGGCCAGCTCATTTGTGTGCTAGTTGCCTAGTTGTTGTTTTCCTTGGGTTTTTAATTCCTTAGATAAAAGGATACGACTCTATAAAAGTTGCTGAGATATCTTTTCAGAGGAATCCTGACCAAGCAAGCTATTAGGTAATTAATGTGAGGTTAAGTACATTCTGGGAAGTTTGACAGGCACAAGCAACACTTTAGACATCTAGTTCAAGGCAGATGGATGAAAAGACACATTCCCAGGGCAGGGCCCCTGCACTGCGCAGGTGTCTGGGAGAAGTCAGCAAACACACACACACTCTTCAGAAATGAAGATGCAGGGATGTTGCTGAATGTGCTCCAAGGACCTGTGGAGAATTTAATGTCTCTGCCTGGTTTCCCCCAAAACAGCCTTTAATCATGTCAGAAGCCCCATCTTTCAAAGATCAAAACCCACCATGTGATACGTTTGAGACATTTACAGTTTGTCAGCAGAAGTCATCCCATTTCTCTGATTTTCTGGAAATTAAGGCAAGACCTGCAAATTTTTCAGGGGTACTAAAGTAAACTCTGTGGTCTGTTGAACTGTACAACTGGCACGTTGTTCTGTGAATACGTGAACATCTTACTACAGGGATCGGTTTGCTCACCACACGCACATGCCTGGTCTCTTCCCTGAGTAGATAGACTGAGGTCAATCAATTTTTATTTTTTTTTTTGGAAGTTATACACCACTGTGGAATTAGCAGACAAGGCGACAAGCACCTAGCCCAGAAGCTTTCATCACAGGCTCTCCCAGTACCCGAAAGAGACAGGGGACAGAGTGGGAACAGCCCTGAAGCGACCTCACACAAAGCCACACGGAGCCACCCACACCCCCACGCTCTCCAAGAGGGGACCCTCTGGGGAGCGCAATACCAACACCTCTGACCTGGCTCTGCAAGAGCCGCTTCACACCTCCAAGTAAGCCCACATCGTACACGTTTGGCTACGAACTGCCCTGTGCCTCAAATCATGCGAATTACACGTCTACGTGCCATAGCCCTGGTTCTCCTTTGGAACTGGCTCTGCTACAGGGTGGGTGCACAAACACACTGGTTTACAAGTCCCACCACGGGACACAGGATGTCCTGAGCCCGTCAATGCGCCCCGAGAGCCAAGAACCTGCACTGTGCAAACATGGGATCCCAGCAGCAACATGCAAGTTTTAATAAAAGAAATGACTGAGCAATTTGGATCCGAGTAGAAGGTTGGTGGGGTTTTTTTCAATCCAATTACATCATTTCTACTGCATACGTGGAAGCTTTTTGCTCTGTTCCCTTTGTACATACTATAAAAAGATAGTTTTGAAAAGTTATTTGTTTTTAGATCATATATTGAAGTCTTTTGTACTGAGTCACAGTTTTGAAAGGAGCGATTAGGGCACAGTAGTAAATGCCTACAGACAGGTTATCTATCATGTTGTGAACTGACCTGCAAAGAAGGCGGCAAATTACATGAAACAATAAAAGCTACCAGTAAATTGGCAAATTAAGCTGTTTGCCTTATGGCTTAGCCTGGTATAACTACAAAGATCACCTTCACGGGATCTTGAACTATGTTCAAATTTGAATAAGTCTATTTTTAAAATACCTCTAACCTGCTTACTTTCAGAGAAAACTACCAAGGATTTTGCAACGTGTACGTGCAGTTAGGTTAGCACTTTCATTCATTAGCGACAAACCTTAATATTGAGATGGCTGCACAAAGTATACCTCCCAATTTCCAGAGCCCTCCTGCAATCCGTTTGGACGCTACAAGTACTAACAAGTATTTCATATTCTCTTTCATGAGCAAGAAAGGCAGACTTGTTAAATATTTGAAGCTAGAAGTAGACAAATGAGCTTTAACGAACAGCTGATACCCTTAAAGTGTGCCACAACCAATTTTCAAGTCCAGCTCTGCGCAAATGTGTGGCTCTTAAGGTTTTGTTTGCCTTTTTTTT
>VWZZ01006883.1:119589-141642 GCA_013399095.1 Psophia crepitans | reverse complement strand
TGGTTGGAAGGGGGGGGCGGCGAAGGCGGAGGCTCTGAGGGGAGGGACTGGCCCGGGGCGATGGCTCCCCCACAGGGCGGGGTATTTCCCCTCAGGGCTGCGCCCGTGTGCGAAATGAACCCGCTTTTTTCGCCCATTTATGGCTCCTCACGACACTTAAAGCCCCCAGATTCTCGTCCCCCCTGCCTTGTGCCTGCCTCGGGTGGGTACCCGCCGGATGAGGGGGCAGCCCCGGGTGAGGCAGGGCTGTCTCCCCTCAGCGTGGGCTGTCTCCCCTCAGCGTGGGCTGTCTCCACTCAGGACTTCACCTCTGTGGGGGAAAAAGAAAAAAAAAAAGGCTTTTTGACCTATTTATGGCACCTCATGATGCTGAAGACCACGATCCTCATCCACCCTTGCACCCACTCGGCCTCCAACACGGGCTGCATCGTCCATATCGATGCATTGGGCGAGCAAAGCTAAGGAGGGACTTTTGGAGGGCATTTTTGGCCCTTTCTACCCAAAAGCTGTTGAATTCCGCTCGGAAGTACAGGCAGCGAGGCTGCGAGAGAGATTGTGGATCACTGGTGATAGGGATGGCACCGCAAGTCAAGGGCAGTGTGGGGAGTCAGGGAATTTTAGTGCTTATGGGGCTGTGTGTTCCCAGCAGAAGCAGGTTCAGGCGGAAATACGCAGCTGTGGCAGAGTCGAACCCGTGAGAATGCGAAGTTTGCAGCCCGGGACGCGTCCAGCCAGGAGCAGTGAACAGAGAGCCACCCATACCAGTTATAAACCTCACATCGCACTGGCATCACTGGCAACACAGCACGGCGGCATTGCAATGACCCATCCAGAAAAGCTTAGAAAGGCTTAGAAAATCAAAGAATAAAAAGAGGCATCCCATGGAAAAGTCTGAGCGTGCTGGTGACGCTTCAGATTATAAAACAGCTTGGCCAAAAGGGTAAGCAAAACATGTCCCAGTTGCATAAGCACTGATCCCCAGTGCTGATGATACTTTTTCAAGAGAATTTTCAAGAAATCCCTTGCTACTAAACAGGTATCAGCTTGGAGCTAAGGAAACTGAGTTATTTGTATAAGAAGCAAGGCTTGAGGTTAACAAAACCAGCTCAAGTCTCAGGAAAAGGGCTTAGCTTTCAGCCCACAGCATGTCTTGGGAAGACCTATGCTTTATAAAGCTCAGGTACTTTACTCCCTGCCTACACAGTGAGGCTGTTGCTTATACCGTTGAGAATTTTAACTAAATAGATTTTCATGATATATTTAGTCAACCAGTGAAATTCTGTTGGAAAGTATGTATCTCACGTATCTCCCAACTTATCAATAACCAAAACAAAGTGTTAACAAGATGATATATTAAGGCTCAAACAGAGGAGCCAAAGCTTTTAAAGCTGAAAGAGAAAGAGGAAAGAAAAGTATAGGAATAAGTAAGTGTTTAGAGCTTCTGGGCGACGTCAGGGGCTCTCTGTGTTAAACCGGAGTGCTGTGACTTGGCTGTCTCACAGCGATACTGTGCCGGGCTACTGCCATGTTTCCTGATAGCCTTGGGAAAGGAAATAGTACAGTATGCAAAGCAAATTACCTTACTGAAGGCTTTGGCTCAACCCTCTGTAGTGTGAAAGATTAATTCTTACCAACCGTAATGGAGATTTTCAGGGTATATAGCAAAAGTTGTTGCCCGTGAGGATATTCTTCTGCATGTTTCATAGAGACGCAACTAAGAAGGGCTTGGATTTGTGATCTCTCAATACCTAGCAGCACTCAACAAATTAATCTCAGTTGAGAGGTAAGCACTCAGTTGTTCTGTTGGGGCTTCTGTTTCAGCTGCAGCTCGGTCGCAGCGCAAAGTACTTCACCATTTCTGTCGCCGTACGTGACCTGTTCGTCTGAGCCTTGCACAGCACGCTGCTTTTCCTGCACTGGGATCTCGGGGTAAGTACCAAACAAGTACAGTGCTGAGAGGCAGCACTGAGGTTTGGCACTCATGACCTAAATCAAATTTCTGTCTCTTTAGAGATCAGGAATATTCAAAATGGTAACTTCAGGAAAAAGGTGCAAAGTCCAGTTCTCTGTCAGGACACAAAAGATCATTTTGAACAAACACATACAAACCTAACAGCATGTTTTTGGTTCTGCATGGGGTATGGCCAGTTCCTAGACTTTTATTTCATATTTAAAGTATTCTAAGGAGTGTTTTCATGCACAGGGTGATTTTAGACCAGTGTTCTTCATACCCGTTTCTATCATTGCACATGTCTCCAAGTCTCTATTGCTGTCTTTAAACTAAAGGATCTGAAAGAATGGAGAGCAGTCCCATGGTGATTCAGAAGCCAGTCTCCCCAGTGGAGAGGTGGAACACACACTGTGCCTCATTTTAATTGCTAGCACAGTGGGCAGATAAACAAAATTGTCATGATTGCATATGCATTTCACTGGTCGTGGAGCAGTGGTGGAAAGGGCTCAGGTTAAACACGGAAAATACGAGTTTGTGCAAGAAGCTGAGGCTAACAACTAGTTATTGCTTAAAAAAAAGGGGACACTGTCTACTATAAAACAGCAGTAATTCAAAATCAGTGAAACAGAAGTGTTCTGATCATTTGTCTAGATCTTTTAGATGGAAATGGTTTCTCAAAAATTATTCCTGGGAGCTTTCCAATTTTACTAAGGTGGCCTAAATTTGTAAGTATTTCAAGACCAGTGCAGAGAAGTAATTCTGATTTCAGTTTGCAAAGAAGTCCAGAGGGGAAAAAACACAAATGCTCCATCATCATTTCATATGATCTTCTTTAGTTTATATTAGGCATATCTAACCGCAGGGCATTTCTAGCTTGTCATCTTTCATAACAAAATCAGCATGAAACTACCTACAGTGCGGTTTTCACAGGGAAGGATTTCTGAAGCCATGCTGGCTGTCACCAATCACTTCCCTAAGACTGTAAATCTTCAGATTATAAAAATGGGGATTTAAAAGGTAAATAAATAAAAAATGATTTGTGAATACAGTTTCCCTTCCAGAAAGGAAATTCTGTGTCCTGAATTGTCAAGTGAAGGCAGTTACCCCCCACTGTGATCCCTTACTTGCTCCTATCATATCACATTAAATTGTCCCATCCTATCATATCACATCAAATTTTCAGTTATGTATTTTGAATGACTTTCATGGGATTTTTCCTATGTATCTTAAGTCTTATCAATAAAATATCATTCTGTGAGGAGTCACCTCAAATTATTTCCCCTTCTTAGTATGTTTTTGAAAACATTAAGAGAAAGATCTGCTTTTACGTGTTTCATATTTGATGGAGTCTTGAGTTCATTGAGGCCTTTGTGGCCTCTGGTCATAGGAAATTTTTGAGAGCTGCTCTCTGCTGAAAATGTTGCATTAATCGAATGGTTGCGCATGAAGCTGGGCTCTTCAGAACTTCGGTGCAGGGCGTTTGTCACCTTCAGGAATAAAGACAGACAAGATGACTCAGACACATGTGAACATCATTGCTCAGATAGCTCCATGATGTGTCAGGGACAGACCGGCCAAGTGAGTTAGAAATCGGGTAGGTACCAACCTGCCTGGTGCCGCTTAGTCAAGTGCAGCCTCTGGGAGCTGAAATTACGGCTTTTTCTGCTCCAAAGCTTGTCCACATATAGAGCATTTTGTTCCCTCTGGAGAACAGCTCCAGTTCATACGCTGAAACTCTGGACAAAGCATTTATGTAGCAGCCAAGTTGCCATTTTCACCCTCCACAAGTATTGCGATGTCTTTCTTTGGTCCTTGTTCTGTCTCTTTTATGTTTAAATTAGAAGCAAAAAAAAAAAAAATTAAATATACTCGTTCCAAATGAAACTGTATCAAATCGTTTCTTTCCATCTTCAAGCACAGTGATGCTGGGGGTGGTTAATTCATAAGTCACATTTCCATTCACTAGTATTTTCTTGTTCTCTTACAGTATGCTCAAACCAGTTTCAAAGACCTGTTCTGAATAATTTCCTTATTTCTGCTTCTTCAAGAGGTGCATCAATTTCCAAGCCAAGCTGTGTTCAAAATGCAACTGAGAAAGTTAATGCACTAACCTCTTCTGAAAACACCTTTTTTCTTATAAAGCCTTCCTGTTCCTTAGTGCTTTGATGGCCTGTAATTACTGTTAATGGTGTTTTATTTCTTTAGCAGTCAAAAGGCAGAGAAAAGAGTTTAATATGTCCCCAGCTGAGTGTATGCTGTTAGCTGGTCTTTTCAGGAGTGAAGAAACTGCTCCCGTTGCCAGTCTGAGCATTCGGGTAATTCAAATAGTGCAGAATTCACTGTCTGCAGCTGTAGAAGGGAGGAGCGGTTCTAGGTCTCGGCTCTCCATAAAGTGCTTTTAAAACCAATGATATTAATTACATGGTCCGGGGAGGAAAAAGTGTTGGCCACTAATTTTGTGTTCTGCTTTGCTTCTCATGCAACCTGGTCTTTCATTTTCATTACTTTCAAGGAATGGATCTCCAAGCAAGGATCTCTTCCTGCTGGCTGGCAGCCATTCCTTATTATCTGATGGCCAGCCGTGGTTTTAGGAGAAGAAATAAGAGAAGTTGTAGTCAGCCTTTGAGCTTCACAGTTTCAAAGCAACAGGGAGGAAACAAGGGAGTGGTGCTGTTTGGACACACTGGCCTCACCGTTGGGTGTCACCTTCAGAGTAAGGTCTGCGCAGCTTCACCAGAGGTAGCCCTGAGCAGAAAGCTATCCTCTGTTCATTTGGTGTTTAGCTATTTCTTCTCCGTAAGTAAGTGAATTTCAACCTCTGAAGGCAGAAAGCAAAACCAACAAGATCCAAAGGCACTGCATGCTCCAGACAACCCAATTCTATCTTATTCAGCAGATACACTGCTGCTGGCTTTCAGCAGCAGTGACGGGGCTGCAGGCTGGCGCTAGGCTCAGTCTAGCCAAGGCACAGACTTGAAGATCCATGTGAGAACTGCTACTATTCTGGCTCTTGGCCTGGGCAGGAGGCATGGGGCAGGGTAGAGCCAAGTTGATGGTGAGTTTGATCTGGCATAAAGAGGGTCAGAAAGGTGAGGTGGTGTGGTGGAGACTCAGAGGAGGCAGAGAGTGCGAGCTTGGAGCAACTCAGCCGGCTTTTGGGTCATGCCTTCACCCTTGGAGATGATGCGCCAGCACGTTAGCTCTGGGGGTTTCTTGTGCACTCTGTAATGTCAACAATAACTGAGCTGCTTTTATTTCTCCCATGAGGAGGGTGACTCTTGTCCCTGTGAGCTTCACTGGCTCACATGCAGCTGCTTGTGTTTGTGCTCAGCAAGCAAAGCTGCGTTTCTGCTGCTGCTGGGCGACATGGTGGCATCCCAGAACCCAGGTTGTTGGTCCTGTCAGTTGGCATCACATCTCTTGTCTCCAGGGCAAAGCCATGTCAGCAGAGTGGTGCTCACTTTGGATGCATGTTTTTGTACCCTAAAATTTCTTTTTTTTTTTGCAAAATTTCTTTAATCTGGGGTCACTGCCGGATCCTCGCTGCTTCCTTTTGAAGTGTAGGCTCTTCAGAGGCACTTTTTGTTCTTTTGGGGAGTCCTTTGTCTTCTGTGCTTGTGAGCAGGGAGCAGAAACACATTCATCGCTCATATGGAAAGGGATGGTGTTTTCCTTAGCTAATGCCACATTTTGGTTAACAACTGGAGAACTGGAAAAGGGAATGATGCATGCACTGGTAATTATTGCTTTCCGCAGCAAGGGTTGAGTTCAGATCTCACCCATTCCATCCTAATGGAGAGAGAGGGACCATCTCCTAATACTTTTGGTTGCTATCTGATTTGCATATCATTCCAGTTTGGGACTTGCAGCACTGTGACTTGTCAACAGTCGTCAGTGGGAGGTCTGCTTGGCCTGGAGATCACTTATGTGGTCCCTCCTTCCCACTGCGAAGGGGGGCTGCTTCAGAGCTGCTCAATGGGATCCCCTTGAGGATGGGGTCAAAGTCTTCTCCCTGGGCCTGCTTTTCCATCTGGCCACTCCATTTAAATGGCCTATAATTAGGGCGCAGCCACCGCCTGCTTGCTGATGGGAAAGGCCATCCCTTGATTAACCCCGAGTACAACTGCATTTCCGTAACCGTGCTTACAGCTCTGTTCTCATGGCCTTTCGCCACCCAGCGCTTGGGATATCAGTCCCATTTGGTCATGTATGGGGAACACAGAGCGCTCTGAAACCCTGAGTGCTATAACATGTCTAGGATCACGACTCAGGTCTCTTCCTTCTGGCATGACGTTGTTTAAACGGCTTGATCAGCGCGGCTATGTCATAATGAGGCTGTGTTTCACGTGGCTTGTTCTCCCAGAAAATAAAGAAACCTGTGGGGATCGTAAGTGGTTTGACCTCTTTGCAAGCAGAGTTTCTGGTCTTGCGGTGTGGTTTCACCCTATGTGGGCAACTCCATCAGCATGGCAGCCCCATAATTATGTGGCTTGTCCTTCTGGAGCATGTCAAGCCTTTCCAGTTCTTGAGCCGCGTGATCCCATACCACAAACACTCTCAGTCCGTGGAATGGTTTGGAGTATGCAGAACACAGCGATAAATTCAGAAACCCTCAAGATTGAGACAAATTGAGTTTTCCAAGAGTAAAAATAAATAATAACAGTTTATTTTTCCACACAAGTAAGAAGGGGAGGGAAACTACCCAGTGAGGATGTGTGCTCTGCATATGGAAAAGGTAAATTTCTGGGTTGTATTTTCACCAAATAGAAGGCAGGAAAAAAGCTCAAACATCGTAACATGCTCAAGGCAAGGGACTAGAATTCACTGGAATAGTGAATGATGAAAGAATTGGCAAGTGTAATAATTAATCCAGTGGCAACCTTTGTTTTTTTATGGTTCTGTCAGACTGGATTTGGGCTTGGATGGCCAAAAGGTGGCCATAATAATGAAGTTTGCTGACAGCTCAAAGCTTGGCAGTGACCCAAGTATGGACAACAACCAGCTGGAGATGTGCTGAAATCTAATAGTGAAAAATTGTGCTCTTGTAGCCAATGACAGGGATTTCTACTGCAGACTCATCAGCTCAAAGTAACAAAGGAAGAGAAAGGCTTAAACAGACCGGCTGATCTCCAGGCAACTGCGAGCCATCCGTGCGGCATGGCCATGTAACGACAAATATGAGTTTAAGCTGGGTCAGAAGAGCCATTATCAGCAGAGACGGGGAAAGATTAACGCTGCCCACACCAGGTATTGCTGCCATCACACCTGGGGAGCTGTGTACGCAGCCCTGGCCATCCACAGCCGCGTTCGTCCAAGTGCAGAAGTTGCATGGAAGTGCTGCTGGCGTGGTGCGCATCTTACAAGACGACACGTGGATGGGTGCAAATGGGACACGAGCGTGCTGGAAAGGGCAGCTTTGGGAACAGCTTTCCAGCAGTAAGAGGAAATTACGTAGCTGACCCCATGATAAATTTACCAAGCTCGGTGAGAGGAGTGAGGTGGTTTGCCTGCCTCCAATGGCAGATACTGAGCTCGGCCAGACAGGATGCTTCAGTCCTGCGCCCTGTTCTACTCCGCTTCCAACCAGAGCTTCGAGCCCACAGCACATTTTTCCGACAAAGCTTCTTGCCCAAGACAAGAGGGATGTTACAGTGACAATACCGATAGCGTGACCTCCCCTGACGAGTGCTGCATAAAAAGAGGAACGGAAAAGCTCTGAAAGAGCTTCAGAAAAATTCAGTGTCAGGAGTTGGCGTGAAAAGAATCCAACTGTACCACGCTGCATTCAAAGCCCCATCTCACTAAATCACTCAGGATGAAGAACTGGAAACAGGGGCAGTTTGCCAATTCATTCAGCAGATGTACAGTCACGGCTGGTCAGCAGCTTTCTAAAATTACAGCAGTCATCTAAGACAGATTTTCTTCATGACCACGCCACCTTTTTAATAGATTCAGTAAATAAACTGTTGTTCAGTAACATTTCCCCCAGCCTAAGGTGGTAAATTATCCTTATGATACTGCTTTTAAATTCCTTCTACATTTGCTAGTTTCTTTTCTTTAAAAAAGTGTTGATCACCCCCGTTATCGTTAGAAAAACTTAGGCCACGTTAACTTTTATCTGCCAGTGGATGCAAGAGGCTGGTTTACAGATATTTCTCAGGGCCTCCAAGAAGTCTGAAGGCAGTTTAAGTTAACTTTGTCACTTTTTGTTTTTTCCATGGGAGGTAACAACTCGCTGCTGGCTAACTTTTCTTCTCTGTGTGCTCTTCACTGCCCTATTTTGTGACGCCTAGCTTTCTTCTCATCTAGACTTGAGAGGTGGCGAGGCATTAGGAAGCCAGAGAGATTATTGTACCTGCCAATACCCTCACACAAGAGGAGAAGCAAATATCGAGCACTAACTCCTAGATCCCTTTCGTGCTAAAATGAAGACAGATGGTTGTTCTGTCCTCCCCAAAGCCTGCAGCCGTGTCACAAGCGCATCGCGATTATGGTAGCAAGGGCAGTCCGCACCAGTTGTCGGTAAATCTCACACTCAAACTTACTGCAAATCTATTTCCCATGTTCACAGTTTGTTTGGTTTTAGCTCTTGTGTATTTAGCTGTTTTCATGTTTTCCAGGCAGTGAGGGTTGCAAACAAACCATATAACCCGTGTATGTTTTTTGAAACATTTTGCTCCACCCGAAACCGGGCTGAGACTGATGGCAAACAGAGCTTGGCAGAGGAAAGATGTTGATTTGCTTTGCAGCTTCGCCCGGAGCTCAGCTGATCCTGCCTGCGTTTCAGAGCGCAGATTTCAGTAACGGGAATGAACAGGCATGTCGGTCATCAGGGTCTTTCTTTTAGCGTCGTTAGCAGTTGCAGCACAAAAGGAAAATGAACAGAAAGAGGCATTCAGCTGGACTTAGCTGAGTCTTACTCTTTTGTCTAGAAAATCCTTAACTTCCCCATTGAACTCTGTGGTAACAAATTAAAAACTTTTGTCTGCTTGCCTCTCAAAAGCAGTTTGTGTCAGTGGCACTGCTAGCTTGGATAAAGGAAAAGGGGAGTTGTCGGCTGGATTTACCATTCATTAAGGTAAATTCATTTACTCTTCTTTATGCAGGGCTGAAAAGTGCCGCACAGTACAATGACGGTGCTCGGAGCACGGGCCTAGAGAGAGGCGGGGTAAAGAAATGGTGGTAATATGTGCTGCTTCAGAAAGCAGCCCTGAGTCTTGTGCGGAAAGCAAAGAGCTATGAAGATCATCTTCTTTTCCTTATTTGTGTACAAAGAATCCACTCAAACTCAAAAGAAAAAAAAAAAGGAAATAATTAATCTAGAAAATGCTTGGGACGTTTTATCCCTCTTCAGGTTCCTGGGTGTTTGCAGAGTCTGTTTGGTTACAGAGAGGTCAGAGCCAAAGCTTTGTTGGCAGCGACAGGCGATGCAACGAGGGGCCCTGGCCCCAGACTGCAGCCCACGGGGCTCAGGTTGGATGTGGGGTAGCACAATTTCCTCCGGGGAGGCAGGGGGTCTCCATCCTGGGGGGGGTGTGTGTGTCAGGGGAACTCCTGAAACAGCCCGCGAAAGAGGGACCAGTTCAACCCGAGGCGTAAGAGAAGGGAAAGCACACCAGGAGAGGGTATTACTGAAACTCCTCAAACTGCGTGCCAGGCAAAAATAGCGGTGCGGGCAAGTTTTTCTTCGTTGTTATTGACGTGGTTGAGCAAAGGAATCTTTGTGCACACTCTTGGACAGAAACAAGCCATACGTGGGGGAGTGCTGCTTGATAACGCGGTCAAACTCAAGCATTTTTCTTCTTGCTTTCTTTGGGAGATGATGAGGTCTGGTGTGGTTTTGTTGAAGGCAGTGAGCTGGTCTGGTCAGGAGGCCTGAAGTGAGGTCTCAGCGTTTCACAAGCAGTAGGGTCTCATTTTTGAGTCACTGCTTTTACGATTGGGGAAAGAGTGCTGGGCAGAACAGAAGTTCGTATTTGTTTTGGCTTTCTTGACATTTACCCTGATTGAATGTCTGTATTTCCTTCACTCGTGTCAGGATAAAATCTTTTCTTTTTGGCACCTCAAATAAACTCACTTGTGAACTGGTGCAGTATAAAAGGGTGTCTTATAACCCTTTATCGTTTTGAAAGGAATTTATTGATGTTTACGAAAAACAGCCACCTACAATTATCATTCAGTAATTTAAAATGCCAGCTGCTTTCCTTTCAGAGACAGAAAATATATGTCTATGTGCACGGTAAAGGTATGTAATAATCACCCGCTGCATTAACGGGATAGGAACATTAATCCCATCCAATGTAAAAGTATAAGTATCAGCTGAATCAAGATGAACGTGACATTCCTGGTGAGTGAGTCTATTTTTGGGAAATCATGGGGTCGGAATGAGATTAAAATAAAAAAGGTGACACTTGGATCTTGTTGCTTACTGTAAAAAATTTCCTCTTCCACAAAAAGTTTGCAGCTTGCTCCTTTTATAAAACCTCTGGTTTAGCTTCCCCATAATTTTGGCCTGAGAAATTCCAGCTAAGCTTTGAGGTTGAAGCAGACCGAATTACAACAAGCAGACACTGCCTATTTTTGCAGAGCAAGTTTACAAAACAGTCTCATTTGAAACAGTGGCTTGTGCCATCCTTATGTCACCCCCCAACTCCAAAACTACATTTAAACTTTTCATAAGGTAAAATTCAGTCAGCTGCATTTAGCCAAAGCTGGTGTTTAACTTGTTGAAAATTTTAAAAGCCAGTTCCCTCTGGTGTCAGTGTATTTTTACTCTGATTTAAGCAGACACAGAACAAAATACTTGTGGTCTGTGTGTTCAAAGATCCTGCCCAGGCTTTTCTGGTCATACCAAAGCTGCTGAGGGCAGCCTGAACATCCTTTTGTACCTTCTGTAGCCATTATAAATCCTCCTGCTAATGAACAAGTATTTTCTTACGAGTAGTTTATTTAATAAGGAGAAACGACGGTTGCATTTGAAACTATCACGCCATTACTATTTTAAGCCCCTACGTATCTTGCACAAGAAAAACACGCTTTGCAAAAGCTTTAATTATGCCAGCCAGGGTTGGAGATCTCCTCCTGGATAATTTGGCAATGGAGATAAGTTTTCTTTTCCCAGATGAAGGCGGTCTGTGTTTGACTCCTGAGCGTATATTGGCATTTGGCTCCTGAGGTAGCTGTGCGCAGGACAGGCAGAGACAAGGAGCCCATTAACGTACGTGTGGTCTGAACAAGGGCTAATTCATTACCGAGAATAACTTTGAACTGACACAGAAAGTCAGCGCTTCTTCCTGGCGTAGGAAAGCCAGCTAATTCTTCCAAGACCTTGGAACACGTTATTTTTAGCTGAAAATAATCACGGGCTGTTAAACACAAAGAGAACCTGTGAGAAGCCCTGCCGCACTGAGCACGGCACCGGGAAAGTCTCGCCGCAGCAGTTTCGTGCTCTGCACACGCTGGCGGAGACATATGGGACTTCATGTCCGACTCCATACGGCCACTCGTACATGAACTATTGCGAAACGCAGGGAAGATGACCAGTCTTTTTCGAATTACCCCAAATTAGAAAGAAACAAACAAAGAGAGGTATTTCTTCAGAGAGAAAGGTGACGTTAGTAGTCAAGAAAATTGCTTCAGTTTCTTCTCTGCTCTCCATGGAGATGGCCATCGTGCCCGTATACAGCCCTGGCCTCCAACGGGAGGAGGAAGGGATCTATTCTAAGCTGTCACTGACCAATAAGGTCTCCCCTGAGTCTCCTCTTCTCCAGACTGAACCCCCCATTTCCCTCAGCTGCTCCCATCAGACTGGTGCTCCAGCCCCTTCACCAGCTTTGTTGCCCTTCTCTGGACACGCTCCAGCCCCTCCATGTCTTTCTTGTAGTGAGGGGCCCAAATGCCAAGCTCCCAGCAGGGCCTCCTATCCAGGGCAAGGAAGAGGTGCAGTTTTATTTGTACTTAGTTTGGAAGGAAATTTTTGCAACCGTGACCTTGGCTCTCTTAATTACAGCCCCTTGCTGCTCTCAGCCACACTTCTTGCAGAACAGCCGCCAGGGCATGGAGATAATAAAGCTGTTGATCTCAGGATCAGTGGGTTTTAAAATAAGCCAGACAAGTGCCTTTATAAGGGAACAAACTCAGTGCGCCATACGTAGGGGGAAAGACAATGTTTTCTGACAGAAAGGGATGTGCCCTGGCTTCATTTGCTAATGCCAAGCAGGTCAGGGCCTGGAGCATCCAACCCGCAATGGGATGGGAGATGACTCCTGCTGCAAGCAGGAGCTGGAGTAGGGACCCCAAGGGGTCTAGCACTGTAGTGACATCGTGAAAGAGACGGCTTCATGCATGATTCTGGTCCAAATCTTGAATAATCTAGAATGAACTGTTCGATCCTTGGATATTTTGCAGGAATATACGCAATGCTGCCCTGACTGCAGCACATGGCCCGAAGCAACGTATCTTTGTGGAGGATAAACACCAGTGATGCTTTTGCAGACGCAGTACCAAGAATGCTCTGTGGTAACAGCTGCTCAGGCAGAACTTGCTGCACGTTTAAGTCCGTGACATTGTGGATGTGGAGTGGGGATGGTTAGCAGGGACAGCAGCGTCCCTGGTCTGTTCCAGCCCCAGGGCTGTTCCCTCTCTTGCCCTTGCAGCTGGTTGCTATTGCCCTACGAGATGTCACTATTTCTGCAGCTCAGTACCAGACAATGTGCGTGAGCGCGGTCCACAGCCGTGCAGGTGTTAACCTAGGCTGTCCCTGCGGTGGGGCGCAACCCTGTCGCTGCAGGGCTAAGCCCTCCTATTTCCTCCAGCTGGAGTTTCATCATATTAGCCAGATGAGCTGCGCCTTTTCACCCGGGGCTTTACTCTCTGGTCTCAGTGCAGGGATGCTTGCACTTCATCAAGCTCCATCGACAGGAGCAGGAAGCCGAGCAAGCGCAAAGGACAGCCTGCGTTCCTCCCGCTGCGAGATCGAGTCAACGATACGCAGCGCAGGGCCAGCCTTACAGGAGGCAAACCCACCTTTTCTCTCCTTGGCTCGGGGAGAAGGAGAAGGGTGCGGCGCATCAGAGGCAGGATTTGGCCTGCTGGTGATTTTGTATATAGTAGGTAGCAGGTCTTATGTGGAGAAAAATGTTCTTTAATCAGCATCTTTTACTTGATCGCAATTAACTTTGTCATGCTCTTACACTCTCACTGATGAAAGACCCTAAGCTTCCTTCTAATAGTCCTGAATTACTCCTAGGATAATGAGATTTCCATTTCTAAACGTCCTGTGCATGCCATCCAAATCGCATCTGTATTCATGCACATACCGAATACGAATTATTCTCACAACATCCACATCAAACATCCTTCCTGCATCAAAAATACTGCACCGCGCTCCATTAAAAACAGCTTTCTCCTGTTTTAGCGCTCAGCTTAATGCTGTTATTATTAGCCCGGCGTTATTGCCGCTGTATATTTAAGCGGGTGTCAAAGGACGATCGCAGCACTTGGTGTGCAAGGCTGTGCTCTGAGGGACGTGGGACAGTGGGTGATGCCGGATGAGCTATTTGCTGGCACTTATTCATCGTGCCTAATATATCCTTCTTGTACCACGGGTGCACGCACAGTAGCGATATCACACCCAGTGACAGTTAAGCACGGAAATCAGATTACTGCTGCAGAGATAATTGCTCCTAGCCCGTGACTGGAGTGTGGCGCGACACCAGTGTCGCTGTGAAAGTGAGTGCAGCAAAGGAGAGGACGGCCGGGAGGCAGCGCACCAGTAGTGCTGTCTGGTACAGCCGTGTGACAGTCCCCGGCTCCAAGTCTGTCCCCCAGCCAGCGGTGCGGCACTGATGCGCACAGTCCATCTAACGCCAGGCGTTTAAGCCACCCGCAGCTTGTTTTAGGACAGGGCTGATGTGTTGATCAGAGCTTTAGATGACCTCTCACGATGCCATCGCCACGATCTGCATTTTTATCCAAAAAACTTGGCGCAGCCTCTCACTTTGCGGGCTGCCAGGTTACCTGGGTGTCGCAGCACCTTTCAGGAGCCAGCCAGTGCCCCGGCCGACTCAAGGGGCTTCAGATTTCATTTTGTTCCAGCTGTCTCGTTCCATATCAAGAGCAGACTATTTTTTTTGCTATGATTTATGATGTTAAAAAGACAGTGGCTGTTATTGATGAAATTGAAGTCTTTCCTAGCCATGAGTTACCATAAAATTGGATCTGAGGAATTTCAAGGAATCGTAATACGCTGCAATCAGAGATACCACCAAGAGGCCAAACATGTTACATACCCTCTTTTACGGTCCTCACAATATTAGTCCGATTTGCAGAACAAACACATTCAACCTCCGCCCTCGTGCCGTGACCCGTGAATAATACTGCTAATAGGATTGACACGTCTGACCGGCGCCCTGGGACAAAGCTCCTGTTGAATTTGGTGGGAGCCACTCCACTTCCCGCATTCTTCCCGCAAAACCTCTGCCGTCGTCTCCTCCTTGGGCGCTCGCAGCCCAAGCGAGGGAGGTCCAACCCACGGTAATATTTGAACCACCGGTAGGACAAATGTGCTTTGAGGTTGCCTTTTCTTGCGTTAGCAGAGGCGTAAACAACGGGTTTTTTACACTGATAAAATTTTGCAGCCATCCCGAAGGGGTTAGGCTCTCTCCCACGCTTGGCAGTAGCGAGGCGGTTATCTGATTCCGAGTTTTATAGGGTTTATATTATTTTTCAGTCCCCTTCAAGTAACATATGCTAGCTCCACTGGGATTGCAGTGGTAAATCTTCAAGTCACCAAAATTTGCCATCAAAATGAGAACCTTAGCATCAGCTTCTCTCCTCGCTCTCTCGCTTGTCCCTTGCCTAAGGGCAGCATCAGATTATTGTACCTCAAGGCTGTTACAGTAAAATACAGTAAAAACTATTAGTACTGAGACTGGAATAACATTTGATGCTCATCCTCACGTGAAGAACCTGGTGCCCTATAGATTTTCCTGATTTCATATGGTTATCAAGTTGGTAAGAGGACTTCAGCCTGTTTTATGAGAGGATCCACTGTTTCCCTGATGGGTATGGAGGGATCTGGGATCCTCCATAGATTTATTCTGTTTCAGAGATGTATTCTGTTTCAATCATGTCTTTAATTTCCCTGGCCTGCAGCATGACAGCAGCGGTGCTGGGAAGGGAGCGCTGGAGATCTCCAGTCCAGAGCGAGACTATCACCCTCGATAAGGACAATCTTTGTATCTTTATTATTATTATTATTATTATTAAAGGGAGGCTTATTTCTAGCCCTTAGTCTAATTTGAGGAGTAGAGCTCGCATGGTGACACGGCACAAATGACTAAGCAGTTTTAGGCAGTGAGGTGAACGTTAAAATAAATGGTAACTGCTGAACCCACTCAGTGCAGGCTCACGCTGACACCAGTCCTGTCATCAGAGCTGCATTCACTAGGAACAAGAATTAGCTTTAAAATCCAGATCTTTTTCTTCCTTTAGACTGGCTTGCCAGGCAAGCGCTGCCCCTACAGGGAAAACTGAGAAAATCCAGTTTGAGGAAGGAACTTGCACCCTCCCTGGGCGCCAGCCCCACAGGAGGACAAAGTCCCCAAACCATTTGCAAATGGCAGTTCCCCAGATCTTGTGAGGTGAAGGAGAAACACAGGGTGCGAGCAGGAGGAGCCTCCAGGACGGGGTCCTGGGGCTGAGCAGGAAGGGGAGCTGTTGCTGTGTGACCACAGCATCTCTGGGCTCAGCAGAAAACCACATGAGAGCTTGACTAGGAGCCTCCAGGTATCATTTTGCTCCCCAGACGCCAGGAGGTGACACGCTCTGGAGCTCAGTGGCCAGCACAGGTGGACAGCCCGGTACCTGTGCGCTGTTTCACTCCAGACAGGCTTTTTCACGTCTCCAAATGAGGTGACTTGCTGTCTGGAGGCATCATCCTGTTTTTCAACTTGATGCAGGTTAATGGGGGCAGCATGGCTTTCTGCTCCATGTCTGGGTACTGGGACCAGTCTGGGGCTCCAAGGGGTCTCCAAAGCAGAGCGAGTTAAGGAACACCCTGGCAGTGGTTGGTGGGTGGGTTCCAGGGCGTGTGAGGAGAGGGTGGCGGAGCTGGGCTTGCTGAGCTGGAGAGGAGAAGGCAAAGAGGGACCCAACAGCATCTCTCCCTGCCCAAAGGGGTCCCAGAGGTGCCGGGGCCTGACTCTGCTCAGAGGGGCACAGCGAGAGCCCCAGAGGCACCAGCACAGGCTGTAGCACAGGAAACCCTGGCCAGCCCCAAGGAAATAGCCCGTCCCCGTGCAAGAGGTGGGGGATCCCCCTCCCCGGGGATGCCCCAGCTCACTCGGACACAGACCCCAGGGAACTGCTGCAGCTGCGGCGCTGGCCCCGCTGGAAACAGGGTCAGGCCAGAGACCCCCGCCCCAGGGTACCTGCAGCCTGCGATGCCACATCTGACCCCAGGGTGGGACATTAGTTTTGAGGTGACAATCTCCAGGACTTGCTGGAGAGCACAGAGCTCCACGCTGGCTGGGAACTACTCCTGGCAGAAGGACCCCGGGAACTATGGACTGGCTGTGGTAGGATGGAGCAGGGGCATCACCGCATCTGCATCTGTGAAACGCCCGGTCCCCATCCGTCTTCCTTCAACCTAACTGTGACACTGCTTTGCCCCAGGAAATCTGCCTCTTCCCAGCCTCTGCCGTGCTGCAAACTCAGCCTGGAGCACCTGCAAAGCCATTTCCTCCTGTTCTGCCACACTCTTAGCATGCTGCTCTCAGAAAAAACTTGCTGGCACAGTGAATGCAAGGAGCCTCTACAAGGTAATCTTCTCCCGTTTTGAAAGCTGGGAGCTAAGCGGAGCTCCCCGAGTCACTGCAAGGACTCAGCCGTGTGAAATCCCACCTCGCTGCCGCTGATTGCGCAGAGCAAGGTTGAGGTAACCGAGTTTTAACCATTCTGTAATTAACGCCGCTGTATCTGTCTGCCTGTATCCCCTGTTACCCTCCCGTGCGGAGAGGGTAGCACGGTGCCCTCCATCAGCTGCGCTCCTCCTTTTCCACTCAGCAAGAGGGATGAAAAGCGCACACCAGCACCGACGTCAAAATCCTCCCGGCGGAAAGCACGGCTGAACCAATTCACTCCATAAACTGGCGCTGGGCACTGTTCCCATGAGGAGCCACGCACAGTGCGAGAAAAGCCTTGGGGGTTTCGACAAGCCTTGTCCGGAGCAGGCACTCGCTCCTTCAAAGAGGGAGCACGGAGCGCCGGAGCTGAAGATGACGGAGAAAAGGGGGTGAGGGATACGAAAAGCCTGGAAAGCACACCGCTGCCTGAAAAGAAAACATCTCTTTTTGCCCTAAGAAGAGCAGCAAACCCTGTTAGCAGCGACAGAAACAGGGAGGAGAATAAACTCCTGTGGTTGTCATCTGCTGTGGCATGGGGGGCCCCTCAGGACGCCGGCGAGAAGCGTGTCGCTGCCTGAAGGGGTCAGGATCGGTGGTGTCTGCAGTGGGAGACACGGTACCGTGGGCTCTGTCCCACTCCCAGCCCCATAGCTACTCATGGTCTCCCACCCACGCCTGTGTGGCGGCAAGCCTGCGCCGCAGTGTTCGTTCCCCCACCGTGTTTAGGGGATTCCCTGTCACCCCTTTCATGATCCGATGGGAAATGCCTAGCGTGGCGCCAAAGGAAATGTTGTACGGATCCAGCGAAGGGACGAAATGGCGGCGCCATGGGCTCTCCTACTTCTGGTCCCGAAGCCCATGGACACGGCCAGTCCCCAGGACCCCGGGGAGAGCCGTGGCCCAGTCCAGTGGGGACACGCCGCGTGCACGTGGGGTGCTCTGAGCCCAGCTGCCTTCTGGAAAACCCCATGGCCCTCTCCTCATCTCCTCAGAATTAACTGTCTTTTCTTCCTGCTCCTTCTGTCTTTCACGCCTCTTGTTCATTTTTCGTTCCTCTTAAACGGGGAAATGGTTGCCATCGCCCTGCCTCTGTAAGGTTTCTCCTTTTATTTCAGATTTTGACACATTTTCCCCCAAAGACACATACCGTTTCAATTGGGAGCAATCAGCCCTGAAAACCAGATTAATTAAAGAAATGAGTTTACGTATTTTTCTAATGATCTGAAACGGACAGGAGGAAAACTCTGCGATCTTGCATTTATAATGCTGTGTGTCTGCAACAGATCGTTGGGTAATACCGCTGCTGATCTGGGAAGATGATGTCATCTCACTGTTAATCCCTTGCTTGAATAATAAAAGAGCCGAATTGGAATCTGCTGCGTCCGTTGGAAATGGATTTTTGGTCGCTTTTCACCGATTATACGTCAGTCAAGAGCCCTGCTCCGTAGTTTCTTAAAACCACGGCACGCGAATGCAATGTGCCCTTCGCTTGACTCCGCTCGTGAGGTATTTAACCCGTATTTCTCGCTCTGCTGCAGCTGCCGTCGTCCTTAATGCTGCCGGGGGAGAGGGATGCAGCCCCGCGGGACTCCGCGACGCGCTGCACAAATCCGGAGCATTTCTCACACGTCACAGAGAGCGCAACCCCATCTAACGGCAGGGTCAGTCACAGAATAAATGATGTCATAGGGTGTCAAAATGATACCAAAACGGTATCACGAAGGCACTGAGTCGATGATGCCATTTAATTTTAGATGGTGTCATGGATAAAGCCACTAAATAACTGTCAGAACCCACCGAAATGGTGCACCCTACACAAATGATGCCAGCTGATGTCAAGTGATGTCACAAATACAATCAGTGAGTAAATGATGTCATACAGTATCAAGTGATGTTGTCAGTGAAATGCCTGGGTAAATAGTCATTGCCATACCGGAAGATGTGCCTGTGCTGGGGGCAGTGGGATGAAGGAGGTTATTGAAATGTTAATTAAGGCAGCTCAGTATTAGTTCATTAATACATAAAGTAATAATGTGCTAATAGTAAACGTATTGCATCTGAGTAAAAAGATCTCTTCAAATGGAGTATCATTAATTTATTAATCACTGATCAATGCCTAATGATTATTAATGATAGTGATCTATCAGCGTTTTACTATCGATTCACTCATGTGTACATCGATTCCGATTAATCAATTAAACAAAAGCCCTGGCTGAGCCGAGCTGCGGGGCAAGCCCCCTGAAATGATGTTATCTGGTGCCAGCACAATCTCTCAGCACCTTCCCCGCCCTTGGACTGGTCCCAGCCTGGGAGGAAAGGTTGTTTTCGGGAACGCAGGCGGCTCAGCGGGATTAAGCCCGGGCAGCAGCCAGGGACAGCTGTTCCTAAGCCTCTCAGCCGGCCCTTTGTCATTCCCAACAGGGAGGTCAGCCTCCCTGGGAATCAATTTGCACAGCCGTCAGGTTCATATTATTTGACGGAAAATGCCCATACGAGGGGAACAACCCCGGAAAGGGGGAATTTATTATACGATTACCCTGAGAGAAGTGTCAGCGACATTAATCCTATTACAGCTTTAGTAGGATGGGGTCGCAAGAAACGATAGTCCGCCTTCGCCGTCAGCTTTCCTCTTTTCCATGGAGAAACGACGTGGGGAGTGGGGAGCTGACCTGTTCCCCGTTCCTTAGTTCTTCCTGGCATGACCACACTCACGCCAGCCAGCTTTGCAAAGCTTCGGGAAGAATCAGATTCTAAGCCCCATCAACAGAACCGAGCGGCCGGTATGAAATCTGCTTGCAAATAAATCCCTCCCCAGGGATGTGGGAACAGAAGCTGTCAAAGTCTGCGTTGTTGACAGTGATGAACCCCAAAAAACACAGAGTCACTGTATTAAAAGCAAGGTCATGGCAAGCAGAGTGAGGGGGAGGAAGGGACCTGCCTGGACAAGTGCAGGAGAATTATTTGCAGGCTGGTGGTACACGTGGGGTTTGGCCTCTGAAAACTTGTTTAGGGCAGTATTTTGTTAGCTCAGAAGGTTTACAAGGTGCTTTAGAATCACGGAATCATTAAGGTTGGAAGAGACCTCCAGGATCATCCAGTCCAACCGTCCCCCTACCATCTATTCCCCACTAACCCATGTCCCTAAGTACCACATCCAGCCTGTCCTTAAACACCCCCAGGGACGGGGACTTCCCCACCTCCCTGGGCAGCCCGTTCCAATGCCCGACCACCCTTTCCGAGAAGAAATTTCTCCTCATCTCCATCCTGAACCTCCCCTGGCCCAACTTGCGGCCGTTCCCTCTTTTCCTATCGCTGGTTATCTGCGAGAAGAGGCCGACCCCCAGTTCCCCTGTCAGGAAGCTGCAGAGAGCGACCAGGTCTCCCCTCAGTCTCCTCTTCTGCAGACTGCCCCCCCCAGTTCCCCCAGCCGCTCCCAGCAGACTGGTGCTCCAGACCCTTCACCAGCTTCTTGCGCTATGGGAGAAGATCGAGAAGTGGTGGCTCAGCTCTGGAGAACTCTGGTCCCATCCATTCACGTGGAGACAACCTCCGCCTGCATGACTGGCCAAAATGTTGGGTGAACCAAGACAGCACCTGCATTTCTCACTCATTTCCACAATGACTCAGGCAAGGAGTGGAGAAGTAGCGGCACATACAATGCTCAGCCTCCGCTTACCTATTCAGATGAAAAAGATGCGTCGGTATTTAGCCCGTGAGTGCTGCGCACAGACAACCAGGTAAAAAAAACAGACTGCAAACTATTTGCCGGGGCGAAAAGTCAAGTGATTTCCCCAGCACCCTTCTCCTAAGCCACCCTCTTCCACCCGCGATTCCCCTCCCGGAATCCTGTTAGTCAAACTGTTGCCTGGATCCTGAGGTCAAACAAAACCTGTTCCCTCTTCACCAGCGCTGATGAACAAGTGTAAAGAGCTGCAGGTCATGGCAGATCTCAAAACGTAACTGTCACGCTGGCTCTAAATTGGAGTTTTACTACACGGGGAATTGTCCCTCTGAATGGTTAAATTACATTTTAAGAAACTGCAGTATTTGGTAGCTCGTAACAGAGGACCAGGACACCACCGTGTTTCACCTGTGCATAAATTACTACTTACCCAAGCTTAATCTTGATTTTGCTTGGGTAATGTCTGCAATCACTCGTTGATTAGGATAAATCACGAGGAGGGTTGTTGGTTTTTTTTTTAGATTTCTATATGTTTACGTGCCAAGATCATCCAAAAACCTGTCTCTTGCTCAATGCAACCGTGACACACTGGCACATCCAGTCCCTCCCATGTGTGTTTTCATCCTCCTGCTGCCTGGGAAAGGGGTGGCTGGATGCGGTGCGGCTCCGCTATCTCCACGATCTGCTGGCTAGCAACCACCTCGGGGAGATAACAAACGCCTGGAATTGGGGAAAAGTTTTCATCAGACCTCATGGATCTTCCCACAGTGGGGAACAGACCTGCAGGAAACCAGGCTCAGCACCGGTGGGTGCCTCCGTGGGCACTGCGAAATGCTTTTGGATAGGGAAATAAAGCCCAGCTTTTTCACGTTAACAAGGCAGAATTTGGTAGGCGCGAGGTCTGAGGTGGGACGCGAGGCGTTACGTCCGCCACAGTAAACGTTACCCTCTTTCTGCTGGAGATGATGATGTCCAGAGGTCGCGCCCAAGCGAAATCGCCCCGTGGTTTTATTTTACCGAAGATTTTATCAGTAACAGCTGACTTCTCGCATCTCCAGGGCTCCTGATGCGGTAGGGAAGGCAGCGGACAGAAGCCCAAGGCCGGGAACAGCCCCTGCAGGGTGACACAGATGCGGAGCTCGGTTCGCCCCACACCGCACCCTCGGCTCCCGCGGCCCTTGGGCCGCGATATCCCGGCCCGGCCCCGGATCCCGTTTTCCCTATGGGAAGGGAGCAGTTCCCTGAGCCGGCACGGAGAGCACGGCCTCGCCTCCCGACGGACGAGGCGGCCCGGCCCAGCTCTGTGAGGGTCCCAGCCAGACCGGGCGGGAGAGCCCCGCACGCCCTGCCGCGCCTCATCCCCTCGGGGAAAGTGACGCTGATCCCACATTTTAACATACTTTTTATTACTTTTTTTTTTTTTGTTTGCGCAAGCTCAGAACGCTTCAGGTTGGCTCGTTTTGAGGAAAAACCAGCCGGTTTTAACCCTGCCGCAGGGTTCCAGCGCGAACACC
>VWZZ01006883.1:98585-119279 GCA_013399095.1 Psophia crepitans | reverse complement strand
AACCATGAGGGATTCGCGGCGGGTGTCCAGGCCCCCTCAGCGCCGGGGAGGGCTGCGGTCCCCTCAGCCGCGGAGGCTCTGGGGCATTCCGGTCCCCTCAGCCCCGGGGACCTGGGGGAGCTCTGGTTCCGTCAGCTCGGGGGTGTCTGGGCCCCTCAGCCGCGGCGGGGCCGGGGAAGCTGCGTTCCTCTCAGCCTTGGGGAGCCCTGGTTCCCTCAGCGCCGGGGGCTGCAGTCCCCTCGGCGCCGGGACCCCGGAGGAGCTCTGCTCCCCTCAGCCTTGGTGCCCGGTCGGGTCTGTCCCCCTCCTCCGCAGGGTGTCTGGGTGGGGGCGTCCGGCCCCCCTGCCCCAGAGGGTCTGGGGGGCACTTTGTCCCCTCAGCTCCGGTGGGGCCGTGGGGGTGAGCCCGGTCCCCTCAGCCCAGGTGGGGCCTTAGGGCCCCCGGCGCTTGCCCGCTGCTGGCAGCAGGCTGCATCCCGCTCCGAAAGAAGCCAGCGGTGCCTGCTGCGAGCGGGGAGGACATCCACCCCGTCCCATCCTGACGACTTGGAGGACTGTAGCGGTGGGTCCGAGGTTCGGTGGGTGGCAGCGGCCCCGGGGGTCTCGGGGACGAAGGGGCTGGAAGGTGGAGGGGTGGGAAGGAGAGGCCTCACCACCATCCCCTGGCAGGCGGGCGGATGGGCTCCCCGTTTGCGCTGCTTGTGGGATTGCTTGCTGCATTATTCGGATTTTTTTGGGTGGGTAACGCATGTGGCTGTCTTCTTACTGTGCTCCTGCTGGAGGCCCTGTTTTGATCAAGGTTTCTAATTTATTCTGTCTTGTGTGAAAACCTCATTAAAAGCTGCCTTGGTGCCTTCAGGCACTGTAAATACGCCAGGCAAGGATGGAAAGGGAGAGAAAAGAGCATTATTTGTAAAAAATGGGAGCTGTGCCATATTGGCGTGGTGCTGAGGAAGCTTGCTGGTGCAGGCAGCCTCCCTCAGGAGAGCTGGAAGCGGGATGTCAGTGAGCATCCTCGTGCCCCTTCGGCCGATGGCAGCATGGGTGCGACCGCAGGTCTCCTCGTGGTTCCTCCAGGCTCCGTTCTGCTGCTCCGGCTCCGCACGGGTGGAAACGATTTCTGCTGGCTTTCACGCCCGTTGGCGAACCGGTGTAAATCACAGACGTGATGGCTGGCGGTTGAGGTCGGTGGCAGCTCTGCTGTTGGTCTTGGTGGCTTGGCTACGGTTATTTGTTTGGGGTGTGGACGTTGCCCGGGAGTAACGCACTCTTCTGCTTTATTTCCCATAGTATTTTGGTGGGCATTGGAATTGCTTCAGCTTTGTGAAGTTGTTAAGAGTTTGGAAAGGGAGTGCAATTGGCCCTGGCTGGTGGCAGGTAGAAGATAAAGGCTACTTTTACAAAGAAAGGTAATAAAAACTGTTTAAATGCAGAGAGATTGCCTTGATTTTCCACTTTCGTGCTTGTGGAGCAGAATTAAATTTAGTTCAGATGCTTTTAAACAGTGTTTGTGATCCACGCAACAAGCTGTGATTCTCAAATCATTTATCGTGCTTCTTTTGTCTTTCACCTACCAACCCAGAGACAACATGTCTCCACATGTTTAATTAGCTTTTAATGAAAACTTGCAACACTTCTAAATTGAATAGATCGAAGTATGTGGATCATTTTCAGGACTCGGAGGTATTAATGAGTGCTGTTTGATTACTCAGAGTTAACGGTATCCTTAAAAGGCAGTGGCTTGGTAATAGCACTGTCTGTATCCCTGCTCTCTATGTATGTCATTGCTTCTTTTGACGCTCGTCAAGCTTGAATAGGTGCTGCTTTTAAGTAAATAATTATTGATTTCTCTTGAGCTGAACACGTGGAGGAAGAACGCACACACTATAGGTGATGGCGACTTCAAAATTCTTCCCGTCTTCTGGTCGCTGCCGCTCCGCGTTGTTCGACATCGGTTAATTGGTGCGCTAAGGGATTTACTCAGATTTAATAGCAATTTCAGCCTGGCCGTAAGGAATGGTTGCTGAATTAAAGGCTTTTTAACTGGGGCAACAGGGCACCCTGTAAAAAAACTGCTCAGATAAAAATAAACCAGACCCTTGTTGTTCTCCAGCGTGTTGGGAAGAGCATGTTTGGAGTAAAAAAAATAAAAAGTTAAATCTGTACAGCACCATCAAAAAACAATGTAGGAGACTTGCATGTGGCTGTGAAGGCTGGATTTGTTGAACGTGACGTGAGATCCTTCTCTCGTGGTGTGGTTCAGAGATGCGTGTTGTGCGGGAAGGATTTCTAAGGCTTCACAGTGAGGTAGGTCCAAACCGTTCTTTGCTGGAATAGAGCAAAGCGCCTGGGTGCTGTTTCGGTCATAATTCAAGTGCAACACATCAAAAACAACTGTACATGGAAAAAATGCTCTGAAGTAGAGGAGAGCTTAAAACGAGCGCAAAAACCTGAGTTTTGAGAGGTTTTTTAAGAATCTGGGAGTCATGAACTGAAGTCCAGTGTCTAACATCAGTGTTTTCGGAAGGAATTTGGTGTTATCGGAGGCTTTTTGCCCCCAGGACAGCAGCACATGGATAGGGGCAGGCAGCCCTCCAGCGCCCAACGTTCTGCATGACTGTGGGTTTGAAACTCCAGCTCTGGGTACAGCTTGAAGTCCCGAGGTGTGTGGCATCGTTCAAGTTAATAATTAAGTCCTCCCCCTGCCACTTCCCCGAAAGGCTGGGGGAAATGCAGAAGCCTGACGAAATCATGAAAGCTGCTGGATTTTTGCGACTCTCTCAGCCCGGTTTTTGGCTTTTGAAAGTCTCCTTAGCAGAGGCAGCGTTTGGTGCGGGTTACTTGCGCTTGCTTTTTGTTGAGAAAAAGAACGTCCATCCTAATAAGCTACTGGGTGTTACTGGTTTCCCTGCGCTGCGCGTGGTTCATTAGCGTAAGTGAATATTTAAACATGTCTGTGTTGTTTCTNAGGCACCACTGGAGCTTTGCCATGGTAGCTCTTGACCAAGAGCTGTTAAGAGAAAAGCAAGCCAAATTTAGGAGACTATAACACCTCCTAAAGAAATGCAGCTTTTCAAATGTAGTTACTGCTCTTGCTGGTCTTTACGGTTCCCTCACCCAAATCAGAGGAGCAAGACTTGCGTGGAGCAGAACATGTCTGTTGATGCTTCCGTCGGCTTGTGTGGTGCTGCTCTGGTATCTAATGACACGTCCATATTTAACGATAAATACTAATAAACCTTTTTTGTGAAAGCATCCTCACTAACCATAGGTTTTGCTTGCGCCAGTCTGCTTAGATTTAAACAAACAAAAAACCATCTCCCTCTGCTTAACCGTGACTCTAAAGCTTTTTTTTCTCTCAGGCTTCCCAGCGTGGTCTGCCTGCTGTCTCCCTGATTTTGAAGCTCTTTGTGGGCAGCTTGCTTTATTTAAACGGATTTAAAGGAGAAGCGTGTTACCACTTGGAAATAAAAAAGGCTTGAAGGAATCCCTGAAGGCCAGGAGCTTTGGGTTTTCCTAATGCAGGAGGCATAGCTGTGTGACAGCCGTCCACTTTCTCGCCAAGTCGGGTGAGACGCGGGTGTACAGCGGGGAGGCAGGGCAGCCGAATCCCTCGGGTGAGCTCGCCGGGCTGGCTCCGTGGGGTGCAGTGTCGCGGCCTTAGCAGCCGGCTGCAACGGCGCTTGGAAAGCTTGGCGCTCCTGTGAGCATCAGTTGATGTGGGTCTGGGGAACGGCGATGAGCGGGGCTACCTTGTCGAAGCCCTCCTCAGAAAAAAGGTAGGAGGAAACAGAAGTACAAATGGCAGAAGAGGGTGTAATTCCAGTTTTAAGAACTGTAACAGCCTCGTGTGAGGTATATTGCCCACAAACCCCAGCAGTTTGGAAGGAGATCTCACTCAATGAAGCATCTGCTTTTCTTCCTTGCTCTCATATGCGCAGGTGTGGCTGTGCGGTGAATCTGGAGAGGAGAGGAAAGCTTTTGCAGCCTTGGTTTAAGAAAGATTTTTAATAGCTGTCATTTCTTCCTGTCCGGTGCAGCCTACACCTTTTTTACTGAAGGAAATTAAAGAGCATCACACTTTGGAGCATCTTAACAATTTCTCTTGCAGGTCCATTAGTGTATTAGCTTAGCTTTGTGTGTGTTGAATGCCATTAAATGTCACTTGCAAATTTAATGTTGGGAGTGCTGAGATTTGTGCTAATTGAATTTTAAGTCTTATGCTTGAATTTGTTAAAATGGCAGATTCAGACAATTGAGATGCTTTGATGGGGGGCTGTATAAGTGTTCGCAGATTTGCTCTTGGAAGTGAATCTGACGGTGCGTTTGTGTAGATGCAAGGGAAGGCCCTGAGCAGACAGAGCAGGTTTCGATGGGGCTTTACTCTCTCTCTCCTTTTTTTTTTTTTTTTTTTCCATTACGATGTGGTGACAGCTGGCAAAATCCAGTATGCTGGAAGTCTTCATGCTTGACGTTATGTTCAGGGTAATTTTTTACACTGACTTAACTTTAAATACTTCCATAAAAATGGTAGAGAATATAGAGCTTTTCTCTTAGTTCAAATGAAGTTTCTCCTTCTCCTGCAGCCACAGTTTTAGGTACTAATGAGGAGAGAGTAATTGTTTGGGCTGTTGGTCTTTAAACTCTGTTGTGCTTTCTTCGATTGTCTGTGGATCTGACTTCTGGGATTTGTGTGCAGGAAATAACACCTTTTGCACCTGAAGGTTTGTTGTTTGGGGGGAAGAGGTGGTTGTTGGCTGTGTTTTGTAGAGGACGGTCTGGCATCTAACGCTTCTTTATTCTTAACTTCAGCAAAATAACCAAGGATTAGACACAGAAACAGCTCTCACCGCCTGCAGGAGACCCTACTGCTGTGTTTTTCGCAAGATAGAGCGTTAAAGATACTACCCTTGATTGGAAAGGAGTCACAAAGGTTGTCACCAGGCTTTCCTAGCAGTATAAATCTGTGCCTCCCTAGACAGCACAGTGCTTTTAAGAAGCTCGTCTTGAAACACTTCCATAAAATCTCTTGACGCCGTGCTTTGACCTTCTGCCACTGAGCTGGCATTTCGTCTGGGCTTCTGGCACGAGCTCTCCTGCCACTTTGAAGTAAGAATTTACCAGGCACTGAAAAGTTTGACTCCGCAGTTGAGCCCTGTGCCAAGCTATAAAAGCCCTGTCTGTACACAGAAAGGATTTTTTGCTCGCTGGAAAGGCTTGGGTAGCGCTTTGGTGGCTGCGTAGGAATGGCTTTGAATCTACATACTAATCAAACAGCCCCATCTCAATCACGCTGTGGTGTCTCTTCCGCTCTGAAGTCTGTGCTCTGTCTTCCCTGTGCCCCCACCCTTCTGCGTGGCGTTTTATGCAGTCAGATTACATTGCTCTGGAAAACTTTGTCAGGGAAGTTAATTTAAAACTATTTGAAAGGTTTAAAACCGACTCCTGCTGCTGCGATGATGAAAAAGACCTTGAAAGCGCCTTGAGGGTGATTGCTGCAAAAATACCTTCTTGGCTATGCGAATGGCGTATGGCTCCCGGAGCGCGCTCACCCTTCATTGATGAAGTAACTCTGCGGTGGCCACCTTCAGCACGAGTGCTGTTAGCCAGTGTGGCTAGTGACGGTGCATCAGGGCTGCAGGTCCGCTTCCTTGAAGTGAGAGTGAAAACCCTCTGCAAGGTAAGCCGGGCCGCAGGGAGCTCAGAGTGAGCTTTGCTGCTTGCGGGGGGCGCATAAGAACGCAAAGTGCCAATGACCGGTGGATTTTGACGGTTTGGGGAATATATTTTTAATCTGATAGTTAAGTGAACAAGGCTTGGGGGAAGGAAGAGGAACGTATGTGTTTTCTCAAAATGCTCAAATTGGGCCTGTGAGGGGCAGGGCGCTGAGCAGAGGCGGTATGATGTTCGGAGCAGCACTGGACGAAGCAGGAATGAACAGAAAAGGGTGGATGCAAGGGTGCGAAGGTCCCTGCTGAATGTCCAGACAGAACGTGTTCTGTTTTCACCAGGACTTTTGGGATGCCAGGGTACCTGTTTAATGGGAGCATTATTTTATGGAGGCTCGCTGTGCTAGCAGAAGCTCGCATTTGCCAAAAGCAATACTTAGTAATGGGCTAGGGTTTCTTATCTACTCTTCATGAAACAGTGCAAAAGCCTTATTTCCCAGTAATGAGCAATTACCCGCAAATTAACAAAATGACTTGTCAGATATTGCCTTTGTTTTCGTGCATGTGCAATTTCCTGTTTCAGTTTTTCTCCCTTTCCAAACGTAAATAGATGGTTTATCAAAGAACAGGGTTTAAAAACAAAAACAGAGCCCGAAGCACACTCACCAAAAGTGGATTATTTGCATTCTGATGCTTGGTTCAGAATTTCTTTGGGAATGCTTGCGAGGAGACAGGACCTGTGCTACGTAGACGCAGACCCATATAGCCGCATACCTTCTGTCCGAGCATCTGTGATGTTTTTGAGGGGAAATGCCAGAGTTCAGCTGAGAGTTCAGTAAGTGGCTATGAGAATATTTCTAGAGATGACAGTCACTGATGAATTTCTGTTGCCTCCTGCTCAGAGCAAGACTAACCTCAAAGGTACATCAGGTTTTTCAGGGTTCTGTTGGGTTTTGAAAAAAAAACCTCCTCCGAGAAAGGAGATGCGTTGCTGGAGGAACCTAATGTGGGCTTTGGGGAGAGGGTTCCCACCTCGTGCATAGAGAGGGTCCGTCCGGTGAGTGTTATTCAGCGTTTCTCAGTGCCAGGGTGGGATGGGAGTGGAGGAGAGGGAAGGACCTGAGATGCAGGTGATGTTTAAGATACAGGTGCACCAGATTTATGCAGTAGAAAAGGCCGTGAGCAGTTTCCTTCCCTGTGCCTGTCAAGCTGAGCCGGTGTTCTCAATGAGCTACCGGTTGCTCCTTGAAGTTCTTAACTTCTGAATGGCGCTGCTTAACTCACAGTTCATCGCGGCACACGTGAATTGACCGGCATCATTTCATAACTGCCTACAGGAAACTTTCCTTGGCCATTTTCCTGAGTGGCTGCCAATCTTTAAAACCCTTTTATGATTCTTTCCCTTAGACTTCCTCTTTGCTAATATCGCACAAAGTACTTAAGAGGTTAAAAGTAGATTGTTTGCATTAATTTTGTAATCCCTCTCACCCTGGTAATGGTGCTTTAATACTGTCCATTTGTGGTCGGATATGAGCAAATACTTAAAATAATTGTCCACTCTACAAAAATGTTTATCGGCTGGATAGATTGTTTTGTATTTTATTCATTAATGATCTGGGAATCTCGTTTCCATGTTCAGGACTTCCTTTTTGCTCTTTTCACGGTAGCCTGAAAGCAGACTATGTACTGGAAATCATCAGCAATTGCTCTGTTCCTCCAAGTGGTTCCACTGTAATCACAGTGTGTTGAAATTCAGCCTGCAAGACGTGATGCCGTGCTACTAAATGGATTACTGGTGTTTATGTGCAGGCTGGATGATAACGCAGTCAACGTTTGGCCCTTCTGCTGTAAGCTTTGCAAAAATTGTGGAGCGGGTAACGCTTTCACTGCCTCCGTCTGGCTGCGCTTTTCAGCACGTGTTATGGCATGCGATCTTGGTTGTACCAGTGTTCCTGTCACCTGCAGCTGTGGGGACACTGAAGCTCCAGCCTTTTCAAGGTGGAGGCTCCAAAGTCTGGTCTTGCTGCCTGTCCAAAACTCATTGTAGCAAATTAAAAAGCCAAAGCAGCTTGATAATTACGAAAATCCACTTTGAGGGTCATGTTTGAGTTTGTTTACCTGCTTTCAAGAAAAATTAATTTATAGTTTGCCTAGGCTGCTTAATAAATATAATTAATAAACTATATCTGAACACTTTAAAGTGCAAGTAGGTTTGGAAAAGCAATTTTTATACTGTGTGAGAGGGATTATTTTTTCTTGTGACCTGCAAAGCCTTCATATCTCTCATAAGTAAGGTGCTGCTCTGTGTTTCCAGCTGTGCTGTGTGTAGTTGGACCTTACAGGGTGAAGTGATTTCGAAGCAGCTGGATGTACTAATGTGTGATCCAATAAATACCCCTTTTAAACATCAGAATAAGTAACTGCGCCTCGCAGTCTTGGTTACTCAGATGCCGTTGGGGCACGCGGTTCAGTCCCATCTCTTGGGTAAGTTCATGCATAAATGTTGTCATTGAGACTTTGACTTTTAATGTGCATGCAAATGCTGATAGGGATGGCATGCTACTTTCTGAAGGATCGTAGCTGATTTATTGTGAGTTTTCATTTAAGTAGCAATGAAAATCTTTGTGATGTGTTCAGCGTGTGGACCAGCTCCAGGTGCTCACTTGAGATGAGCTTTTCACTGGTGCATTATTCCCCAAGCTGTTGGTTGGGGTGGCACGGTGGCCTGTGGCCCACAGAGGCTTCTCACCGCGGAACCCAGGAGTGAACGCCTCCGAGCTGTGGGCTCTGATCCCCATCGCTAAATCCCCGCTTTTAGCTTGAGAGGCTGCAGATTCAGTTCCCAGAGGTTCGGGTACGTCCACTCAAACTCAGCTTTTCAGGCTGGATCAATTCACGGCTGTCACAGAGCTGATTTTCCCCCCCTTCCTTCTTTTGGTCTCCCCAGTTGCCAGCGTTAAAGGGTGTCCCAGGAGGGTTTGGAGAAATGCAGTGTACTTTACCTAGCAGAGCAGGACATTATCAAGAGGGAAATAGCAGCGCAGTGGATGTCGGCATGTGGGATTGCGCCCGCGTTCTCTGCCCTCGCTTGTGCTGTAGCAACCAACTTTTCTTCCAGGTCTGTTGTGCAAAATACCGACGGCAGTCTCTGCGCCTCTGGGATGTGATAACTTCTGCAGTGACTGTGTCCACTGTGTCAACAAACTTCATTTGTGACTGAGGTGTTGGTGATCTTTTTTTATTGTTTTTTTACTTTTTTTAAACAGTCCGTGAGGGGCAGTTGTGGGTCTGTAGGAGACTGAACAGAAGTGGGTATCGCTTTTGTAAGAGGTGTCAACCGAAGCTCTTGCTAGTGGTAAATAGCCAATGCAGTGATGGGACCTGTGTAGATACCTGGAAATGTTCAAACTTTCTTGTTTTCCAGTATTTTCCTCAATTAGGATAATTGGGATAGAGCCCAATGCAGCCTTAAATGCTTGCAGGACTTATTTTAATCTAACTCTGATACAATACACTGCGCCGTGTTCACTTAGTGCAACTTGCTGCTATCGGAAAGAAGCGCTCAAGTGCCGTTGAGTCTCTTTGAGCCTGGCGGGTTTTGGGGTGCCGGAGCAGTGCTTTAGTGCAGCATGGCGTGGGACTGCGAGATCTTTTCCCTCTGAGAGGAGAGTCCCTCTGCCCAGCGCAGTCCCATCCCTCGCTCCCCTAGCAGATTCCCAGTGATTTCTCTGAGCTGGGGTACAGCCTTGGCGCTCTGGCACTGAAGATGGCGAGGGGCTGGTGAACACCGTGTTCTCCCTCTGGCAGAAGGGGTGGAAGAGATGCCATGAATGGGAAATCCTTGGGAAGGGATCTGGTGGCGGGGGAAGAAGCAGAGGAGTGACGGTGGAGGGCGCAGTCAGGATGCTGCTGGAGTATTTGGGGTGTCTCATCTGAGCAAGATACAATTAAGATAGTGATGCTGCTACAGCAGTGCTGCAGCAGCCCTGACTCGTCCATCCTCTCAGAAGGTATTTCAGCACGTACAAAACCAGCTCTCGGTACTCTGGGGAACGAGTGTGTGTGCCTGCCTGTGGTGCGCACCCTGGACACAAAGGGTGGGATCAGAAGTGCGATTTAGGGTGAGAGCTCGCAGGCAGAAGGGGTTCGGGTGTGCAGCTGTGTATGGTTCTTGCATCCTTTTGTCTTTGCTCTTAATGTTGCTAATAGTCACTAAAAGAGGCAACGCGAACGTCAGCTGGAAGGAAGGAGAAGTCCATTTATTTCCACAAACACTGCAAAGTGAGACTTCTAAAGTATTTGAAGAGCTGAACGTGCTGATCTTTTTGTATTTATAGCTTTAAAAACAGGGAAAGAATTAAAATAAATAGAAAGAAGAACCGTCTCTATATTGGCCTCTCTGGAGGCAGTATTACCCTCTTCTGAATCTGAGGATTTGTTTCCTTTCAAGGACTGCTTTAAGAACGTTTGCTTTTTTATAAAGCAGGGCTGAATTACTCCGTGGTCATTTATGTGAGACTTGCTGTATGCTTAATAATAACCCACATATTTGCGCTGTACTTTTTTTTAATGAAGTGGTCAAGTCTGCCCCTCAGAAGACAGCTTGTCTTGTACAGAGGATGTTAGCTTGTCTTGAACAAAGTCGTTTTTTTTTTAACTGGTATTTTTATTGCTATGATTTGCATTCGCAGGGTGAGGGCAGCACTGTTCCTCCAGTGGCTTAGGCAAGCGTGTGAAGTTAACTCCGCAGGGAGGAGAGAAGCCATGCCCTTAGCTGGAGACTGTCTTAGGTACTTACAAAGCTGCGTATTGAACTTGTTCCTCAAGTGGGGGTATTGATAAGCAGTGTATGTGCAGTAGACCGACACGTTTTTAAGCACAGTGCTTAATAGAAGTATTCTCAGCATGATTTGGCAAATATTCCCAAATTAAACCTACCAGTGGTGGTTATTTCTTGTCATCACAGTCAGCGGGGGTTTGTACAAGGCTCAGAAACACAGCTAAAATCCTACGTGTTCAGATCACCTCTTGGAGCTGTCCTTGTGGCCTTCCTGGACTCATCTTCTCGCCGTTCCTCCACGTCTTCCACCTCCTCGTGTCCTTTCGTGAGTCCTGGTCTCGCCTGGAGCACACAGCGTAGGTACCGCCGAGTCCTGCCTCGCTGCTGGGGGCCCTGTGCCGTGGCTGGGTTTCTGGGGAGGGGAGCGGCGAAGGGGGGCTTGGTGTTTAAACAGCGGTGGTTTGCAGATCAGTCCCCAGGTTTGCGTGTGTTTGTGTACTCAAAACGCAGGCATGTTGTTCTGGCGAGGGCTGTCAGATTCTCTTTACACGCTCACATGCAACTAATTCCTAGAAATTTCAGGGCAGGGATGAAAATGTTCTTGGACGTTGTTTGTGACAACCGGTACTACACGCGGCTAACCGAGTGTGAACCGAGGGCTGCTTTCCCCATGTGCTGAAGCAGGAAACAAACCCTGGCAGGGTAACGTCAGCATCAGAAATTTAGGGTCCCTGATGCTTTTTCTTTTGTATTGCAGTTTATAGAGTGTGTTTCTTTTTCTGCTTAATGAACCTGCTTTTGCAGTGTGCGTCGAGACATCTTTAATCCTACGCAGAAAGACCCGTGGCTATATCCGATAAGAGCAGAATCTGCTTGTGCCTTTGGGACTTAAGTCATCCCCTCTGCAGCCACCAGCTCGCTGTTAAGCCCATTACAGTAAACCCTTCAGCTGTGGCATCCAGGTTGGTCCTCCCCCTTCCCCCAGCCAGGCTGGATTGGATTTTCACCAAGCCAGAATAAAAGGAACAAGTGACGGCATCCCAGTTGAGCTCCCACCCAGGTCATCCCTGCGTGCCACTGCGTCGTGCTTGCTCTGCAAGAGCCCAGCCTGCCTGTTTACACCCAGAAGTGCAACTAGGATCGCGATTTATGGATTTCAAGCAGATCTGCCTTTCCCAGAAAGTGCGTGCCTGAGGCTGGAGTCAGGGATAAGCATCCCCCGAGGGCAGGGCAGGGAGAGCTGGCTGTGCAGGGCTGCCTCACCTCCTTCCCTGCCTCCCTCCTGCCGAGGGGATGGTCCCATTCCAGCATTTAAGAGGGATTAGCAGCTGCTTGGCGAGCCCCAAGACTTTGCTGTTACAGGGGTGGAACGCATTCCTGCTCCTGACCCTGAGGTGTGGCGAGTTTTGGAGCCTGTGGTGGGGGCGGGGAGAAGATGGATCCAAACCCCATGCTTCTGCCAGATCCCAGCCAGCCGGCTTGTCAGATGTGTGCTGTGAAGGTTTCTTTTCCTGAAAAGTGGAAGGTGTTACACTCCTGGTATTTTTTAAAGACCTAGGTGCTGCTGGCACATAATTTTCTCTTACATTACTAAGTTCTTAGAACTGAAAGTGGGCAAAAACAAACTCCAAAAACAAATCCTGAAAAGCAGGACAGGTAGCATCACCTGGGGCTCCTGACAGAAACAGCCATTTTCAAGTGGCTTTGTTTAATGTCGCGATTTCCAAGTTCTTATGGTACTGTTGTCCCTTTTTGGGGTCTTCTGGGGGTGCATGTGGGGGAAGGGTCTTTCTACTGACACTGACTTCTTGCTCCAAAGCCCTAAACTTCTCTGCAGCCCCAGCAGCGCTTTTCCCTTTAGAGGAAGATGTAGCTCAAGCTTCCTCCCTCTTTTTTTTTTTTTTTTTTAAAGAGAAAATATGTTGTTTTGTTCAGGTCAAATTTGCAAATACATTGCTGGACCTCAGTTTTTCCTGCCAATTTAGTGGGTTTGCACCTTTCATAAATTATTTGATTAACTGTTAGAACTGGAAGAGGCTGTTTGGCACGTAGAAAGCTGATGGAAAACTTGAGTAACATGCGTTATCGGGGACGGCCTTTCGAAAAGGGAAGGATTGCAAGAGCCGGTAATGTTTTCCTTGTTCACAGACTTCTTTGGGAGAGATTATTAATCCCTCGCATCTGTGCAGGTGCAGCTTTTGGCCTCCCAGTTATTAGTGTTTTTATCAGGAGCAGGCCACAGCAGGGAATTCCCCCTTGCCTCTCCAGTCTAGTGCTTTGGTTTCTTTGGGGAACTTGCTTGTCTTTCAGAAAGCAGAGTTTGGTAACTGGACGTGATATCAGAGTTTACCACAGAAGCTGTCAGAAGGAGAAGGGAACGCAGCTCTTGCTGAAATGCACGGTAAAACTCATCAAAACGCAGTGTAAAAAAAACCCAGTAAACGAGCAGATGGTGAGGACTAACAGATGAAATGAGTTGCAGGTCAAAACTAGGCTGGTCGTACTTCTGGCTCTGGGGCCTGAGGGTTTTAAAGCAGCGTTGGTGATGGCGAGACTGACACGGCAGTTCTGCTTCCTGCGGTGCCCGGTGGCCCCGTGGCGGTGCCCATCCCAGCCCCATGCATTCGGTTTGTGCAGCAGCAGGACTGTCAGGTCTCTTCTTGGGTGGCTCCTCTTTGGAGGTGGTCAAAGCTAAATCAGAATCTGTATATTTAAACTCAAAGTGTGGATTCGGTAGTCACACTGGTGGCAATTCTCGGTGCTCCTGAGAAGGACGGCCCGCTGCGGGGCAGCGGGGCTTTGCCAGGTGCCCATGGCTACGCAGGAGCCCCCCAAGAGCAGCTCTCAGCTGCTCTGGTAGTGCCCACCCAGGTTGGCTTGTCCTAAAGGGCTTTCCTCTGTCCCAAACGCAGAGGCTTAGCAAACAGAACGTGCTCAAAAGCAAACTCTGAAAGCGTATCTTTTTTATAAAGGATTTCTAAAGGAATACCAATCATGGTTTCCCCGAAGCCTGGGTGGTAACCATCCCTAGTTGGACTGCACAGGAGGGGTGTCGCAGTTGGACTGCACAGGAGGGGTGTCGCAGCAAAGCACAAATGCTTTGCAGTGCCCAGAAGAAACGAGTTTCAAAAGTGATTGCAGTAGCCTGGCAGGGGTGTGGTGCAGAAAATTCCTTTTCCAAGTTGGTATATGTTTGGTCCAGGCAGAGAGTAGAGTAGAAAACAAGCAAGTTGTGAAACAAATTTCTGCCGCAACCTATGGGAACCTTTGAAAGCTGAAATGCCTTTCTTTTTTTTTAGTTTCAAAACTCTTTTTTTTTCTTTTTTTCTTCTTGTAGGGCTCAGCTGTACTTTGTTGCAGGCGAACTTGAGTTCTTTCAGTTACTTTGTGGACACATGGTGCTGCTCTGCAACAGAGATGGACCCTCAGCTCCCCTCTCACCCCCCTCTTCCGCCCCTTAGCAAGTCATCTGCCATTGTTAACCTGTGGTTAAGCCGGCTTTAAAAGCACTCCTCCCGAGATGTAGGTATCATTTGCATCAGACTAGGGATGTGCTGATTTTTAACACCGAATAACTGTTGCCCACTCTTACGCAGTGCCTTGTAGACTGATCGAAGTGTCATCCTCCCAGGTATCATCTTGTAACTTTGCTTTTTACTTGCAGGGAGTTAGTCAGGTGCCAACCCAGCTTCAGTTCATTGCCCTGGGTGCATATGCGCATGTCTCCGGCCACTGAAATAAAAGAATAAATGAATGGCTCATCCCAGCAGACCCAGGTTTCAGCTGAATTTGGTGTGTGCCAGCAAGGCCTCGAGGGGAGTTTTGAGGTCCGTGGCTCCTCCGAGCTCGGCGTGTTGTCAGGAGGATCGCTGTTGGACTGCTGTGTCTTACAGCCAGGAGGGAACACGCCACCTCCAGCGTGCTGATAGCGGAGCCTCCACTTGCTTGACCTCCAGAGACCCAAGAAACAGGCACTGCTTGTGAGATTTGGGAGCAGGCCGCACCTCCGCCCGTCACGGAGCTCCTCTGCAGACCCAGCCGTGGTATTTAATACTCCCAGAGAGCAAGTATGTATTGAGTTACTGTGCCATTACCTGTATCATGCTGCTCCGATGAACTGATCTGCCTCCCAGCTTCCTCCTCCTTCCTATTGATAACTATGGCACCAACGAAATTGGCAAACAGGAGCACGGGAGGCGATTTTTGTGTGAAGCAGATCTGCTATCTGCCTTCAGCTCCACTTAACCCCTGACTTTAAACAGGTATGAGAGATTTGTGAGATGCGCTTGGCAAGTTGGAAAAAGTCTTACTGTGAAACAGAGGGGATAGGAGCAGCAGAGCTTCAGGCTGTGGTACCTCTGGGGGTGCATCCCTTTGTCGCGAGCTGTCTGGGGTGAAAATTAGCTCTCTGTCAAAGGGAAGCTGCTTCAGGAGAAGCTGTGCTTGACACTGGCCAATTTTCTCCTTTTTCCATAGCGTTGCTTTCCTCCCTTATGCAGAACTTGCTGCCTAAGTGTAGCTATATAGCTCTGTTGCTTTGGTGCACACATTTGGTGTACATTTGCAGTGGGAAGAACGTTTCTTAACTGTCATGAAGCATCGCATTTAAGAAGAAAGCAGGTGGCTGCTGGACGGTCGCCCTTCTCCACGTCCGTAAACGTGTGAGCTTAAAACAGAGATCTGTTTTGTGTTGCACGCTTCTGTACCTCTTTCTTTCTGACCTTTTGTTGTGGTTTGACCTGGCAGGCAGCGAAAACAGCCACACAGCCCTTGGCTCGCTCTCCTCCCGCAGGATGAGGGAGAGAATCGGAGGGGAAAGAAAGATAAAACTCGTGGGTTGAGATGAAGACAGATTAATAGGACAGGAATGTAAGACAATAATAATACAATAAGAGAGTATGCAAAACAAGTAATGCACAGCACAGTGACGTGCGGAAAGCAGACTCCACGATCTGTAAGACTCTACAGTAGGTATGTTTATTCGGTGTCAGGCGGCACGGGAGGCAGGTAGTCCCACCAAAGCGGTGCGCGCCCCAACGTGACAGCCTGCTTCAAACTTATCCAGTTAAGTGTTAGATATTCATGAGGTTTCTCAACACGCCTGTACATATGCATGACCTATCTCCGCTTCGTATTGAAATTAGTTCCAAAAAAGTCATTTCCGTGGTCTCCTCCCAACTGCGCCTGCGCAGTGCCTTCTGGTGGTGGTTGTTGAGGGTCGTGGGGATGAAGGCTGATGGCTCTTCTTTGCCATGTACTTTTCACCCCGCTTGCAAAAGTTGCTTGAGCTGGCTCTCCTGTCAGTGTTCATGCTGCGTCCTTGGTGCGTTCCTGTCCCCCCATGTGCCTGACCGAATCCCTTATCTCTCTGACGAATTTCTTCCTTGCTTACCTTGCAGCTGGTTCCATCCTGCTTACGTTCTGCTTCAGACTGAGAAAGTGTGTGACCTGAACTAGATGCTAAATAACAAATAGTGGCCTTGTGACTTGACTCTAAACGTTAGTCCCCTTATCAATCCCCCCCCCTTTTCTAGAAAGTTAGTAAATTCTTTTACTACTATCATACCTAACACAATGATTCTCTAAGACTTTTTCAAAATATCTATTTGATTCTAACTTCTCCCTTAGCTGATGTCTTTTCCATGCACTATATGTGTCTCCAGTGTTGCTGAAGCACCAGAAAAGACACTTAATAGCTATCAAATCTATAATTCCCACGATCAAAATCCCCACTATTGTCATGAACAGAGTTTTTAACCAGGTTAAGTTAGGAAGCCAGAAGGTGAGCTTTTCCCTTAAGTTGGAGAATCCCCATGAGGTGTTGTCCTTGATTACCTCATGTAGGATTCTAGTTTGTTCCCAAATTTCTTGTAAGTCAGCAGCACCCCTTCCACTTTGATCTATATACGTACAACAACTCCTCCTCCTTGTGAGGCTAGTAACAAATCCAGAGCCATTCAATTTCGCATTACCACCTTCAATAAGCTCGATACCTCCTCTTGCATTGCCACGATAGCATCCATGGTTTCTATTCTCAATACTCTCAATTGTTGCCGAAATATTAACTGTGGCTTTTTCCAATTCACTCACCCCTAGCCATGGGACAAACCATCTTGCAAAGCTATGGAAAACAGTTGGCTTTTCTATCAGTGGGTTCATCCTCAAAATTCTCTTTAAGGGGGACCGAAGCCACCCTCCTTTTACCTTTAAGGATGAATGGATAGTCATATTAGGGACAACGGCCCCTAACGTACAGGTTGCCTTCCAATTTTCCAGCGGGGTTTTATAGGCAGTGTCACTGCACAACCAATACCACCTACGCCCTTCTGCGACTGGCCAACCTAAAATAAGGTTGGTGGAGTTTTTTCAAGGGTTTAAATACACCTCCCACTTCTTCAATGCGACTACAATCTGTCTGATTTCCTGCATATGTTTCCCTTCCAGTACGATCTCCCACGGACCCGAATGGGTGATATCGCTCTTCCCGACATCTTTTAACACACACAGGGTAGGGAGACTCCATTTTTGGGGTGACAGTGGGTAGTTTTTATTGAAATCTGTCTTATAGTACCTGCCAAGTGGTAGAATTCCATAAACTAATGGAATAATTCTAGGCTGGTGTTGGTATTCCTATCAAGGCTGGTTTTCCCCCATATTCGGGCATGGGGGAGCATACCCAACAGCTGGTTCTGTTTATAATCCATGATACCTCTTGCGTAAGCGCATAATGAGAATTAGAATCCCATCCTGTTCCTAAGGTCAAGAGCAAGAAAAGTATTAATTTTCCTAGTTGCACCTGGGAGACCTTCCATGGAGACTTGTGTGCTTTCTTCACTCTGGTATGATGAATCCAAGCGTTCTGTTCTTTGATTTTGATTGCTGTGGAGGTGGTGAGGTGTACTTGGAATGGTCCTTCCCACTGCAGTTCCGGAGTCTTTTCTGTAAGAGGCTTTACATATACATAGTCCCCTGGTTGTATGTTATGTACAGACCCATCCAAACCCTTGCTCTGAGTCCCAACTACGTGCTTTCTGATTTTATTCAGCTGTCTGCCCAAAGCCACCAGATAAGTGGTCATAATTTCGTCCCCAGCTTGTACGGATGTCCCTCCCTGTATTCCATAGGGTCATCCATACAAGATTTCAAAGGAGTTCAGTCCTTCCTTTGCCCTTGGTCTTGTTCGTATGTGCAAAAGGGCTGAGGGAAGAGACTGAGGCCAGGCCGAGTTTGCTTCTTGTCCCAATTTCACAATTTGCTGTTTGATTAGGTGGTTCATTTTTTCTACTTGGCCACTCGACTGGGGGTGATGTGGGGTATGAAGCTGCCAATCTATACCCAAATGGTGGCTAATTTGTTGTACCACTTTTGAGGCAAAATGTGGTCCTTTGTCAGAGGATATGGTCGCTGGGACCCCAGAACGTGGTGTTATCTCTTGTATTAATGTTCTGGGTACTTCCCGAGCCTTGGCTGTCCTGGTAGGGAGTGCCTCTGGCCAACCTGAAAAGGTGTTGGTTAGTACCAATAAATATCGATACCCCCCTTTTCTTGGGAGTTCCGAAAAATCAATTTGCCCCTGTTGCCCAGGCCCATTGCCCTTCCCAATTTGGCCCATTTCTGGTTTGGGGGTATCTTTGGGATTAGTCTGGAGGCAAAGGTCGCACTGCTGAGTCACCTGCCTCACCGTGGTGTGTGAGTTGCTAGCCACAATTTTTCCAGTTAGGTGTTTATATAGAGCTTCTGCCCCCCGATGCCCCTTCTTATGTTCTTCCCTTATTAGAGACCATGTCAGATAGTGACGTGCGGAAAACAGACCCCACAGTCTGTAAGACTGTACAGTAGGTATGTTTATTCAGCGCTAGGCGGCACGGGGGGTAGTCCCACCAAAGCCATGTGCTCCCCAACGTGGCAACTGGCTCCAAACTTATACAGTTAAGTGTTGCATATGCATAATGTGTCTATACATATGCATAACCTATTCCCGCTTCATATTGAAATTAGTTTCAAGAGTCATTTCCATAGACTCCTCCCAACTACGCTTGCGCAGTGCCTCCTTGCAGTGGTCATCGGGGGTTGTGGGGATGAAGGCTGGTGGCTCCTCTTCGTCACCTCTAGTGACCTCTTGTCTTTACACAGGTCCAGTTGCTCGCTGGCTTCTGTTCAAACTGCAGGGTCAGTTCCAGCTGGTTCTTAGGACAGGTTTCTGACTTCCATCAGGAACTGTCCATTGTGAGGAGTCGCAAGACTTTCTGCTCCAGTTAGTTAGCAAATCATTAAGCAACATCTACTAATTCAATTCTTTGAGGTATACCACAGCCTAGATAATCATTAAACAATATCTCATCTACTAAAATTCTCTTAGCTCTCGCTCTCAATCATCTGGGTAATTATTAAGCAACATCTCATCTAAAAATCTAAGACCCCCTTAACTCCTTCTCTCAGTAAGAGTGCTCGGGCAGACGTCTTACTGGCGCGGGAGGATGCAGGGCTTCTCAGGGGAGTGGGGATTCCGTCCGAGTCTGCAGCCTGTTCCTGCGATCGAGGGGGAGGCTTGAGCCAAATCAGTTAGATCCTGTTCTGATGCCTGGTGAATTTTATCTGGTCTGTTGCATCTTTGCCCAGTACTGCATGCTGAGCAGCACCACTTCAGCCTGCCTCCGAGCTCCTCGTTCTTTTCTCCTTCAAGGGCACATACCAGAGGATCCTGTGGCGGCCGCATTCCACAGTCCCTTGGCCACTCTGGGTGATTCCGGAGGGTGAAAAACATGTCTGCGTATGACACCTCATCCCATTTCCCTTCCCTCCTTAAAAACAACATTAATTGCAGGAGAGTATTATAATCTAGTGACCCATAAAGTGGCCGTTTAGCTCCGTTCTCGAGTTTATAGAGCAGCCACCATTGATTGCAATACTTGAGGAGAGTCTTCTTATCCCCTGTCCCCCCGGTCCCAGCAATGTCCTTCCAGTGTGCCAGGATGTACCCAAGAGGGCTTTTCTTCAAGATTTCTTTATTTTGAGCGTTACCCATCCTTCGATTTTCTATCGCCCTATCTCCCAAATAACTGCTGACTCCCTAAATCTTTTGTTTTAATTTCCACGCAAACCCTTTGGTGCAGTTTTTTACAGTCTTTTCCCAATCTTCCTCCCAAACGTCCGAACCCTCTGGGATCAAGTTTTTATACCCGCATACCAACTTTACTATTTCAGGTTCTTGACAGGTTCTCCTCCAATTAGGAGGTCGTGGGATACGGGAAAAGCAGTTGAGGCACTCAGCTTTCCGTCTTGTAGATGAACAATAACACCTCTTTTCACAGCATTTACACGTTAACAGGACCCAGGCCGAGTGCTGGTGCGTTCGTTAACCCGAATCCATGCGTAAGGCCAGGTATTCCCCTTACAGATCCGTTGATTTGTGGGTCTGGGACAGGTTGTTCCCAATCTAGGGCCACTATCTGTCCGGCGGGTGTTACATACGCTCCTTCTGAGCAAATTCGCTCTTCTCCTCTGTTTATCCAAATCCTTCCCTCATTTAGATATTCCCAAGGTTCGAGCCCAAACCACCGAAGGAGTGACTCCCCCTGTCCTGCCAGCTTGGTAATTAGCCGCACCCCTGATACTTGGGAGACTGACTAAGCAGCACAAACCTTTCCCAGCAGCACTGTGTCCCGAACACACACACACTCAAATGCTTTTAACATGAAATTCCCAGACATTTACGTACAATTTTCACTCCAGTTAATATCCCTCCAGCAGCTGCAATATTATTCAAATGATACCACAATCGCAAGAGGCTCGCTTACCCTTCTCCTGCTTCTTACACAGTCATTAGCAGGTCCGCCCTGGCTCCCGATATCGAGATGCGGCGATAACCTCGGATTCGCTCGATCCACCCCCAAGATCACTGGCAGCCGCTCTATCGCTCANACCTCGGGCGGCCGCTCTATCGCTCAGCGAATTCCACTTTACCATAAGGCACCCTCCTCCCGTATGGGGACTACGCTGTACGCCAGACGCAGTTTACCAGCAGCGCCGGCCAAGCGTGGGCGTCCCCCACGACTTACTGGCCTCCCTTGTAAAACATACCGTTTATCCGCGGCTTCAGGAGGTCGTTGCCTGCTCCTGCGTGAACGGCCGGAATCGGAGGCCCTTCGAGAAAAGTGCACGGCGGGTAGTCCCAGCAAAGCCGTGCGCGCCCCAACGTGGCAACCTGCTTCCAGCTTATCCAGCTAAGTGATAGATATTCATGAG
>VWZZ01006883.1:55149-86396 GCA_013399095.1 Psophia crepitans | reverse complement strand
GTGGTGCCCAGCCAACGGCTGGAGTAAAACCACGACACTGGCTCAGAAATAATTCCGTATGTGGCAGAAGACGCGGCCTTACAGGCTCTGCATGGCTTTACGCCGGAGAGGAAGCAGCTGCAGCCGTTACCGAGCACCCTGGGTGCACGCGTGGTGCTCGGCAGCCGCGCTGATTCATGACTTGCTCATCGAAAACGTGTGTTTACATTTGAGCGCCAGTTTACGCTCCGTTGTCTCTTGGATCGGTGGAGGGGGACGACACGGACGGGATCTGTCCTTCCTAGAACGGGTACGCAGAGTTTGGAGCTTTCCCTCCGGATGTGGGGAGGGGTACGGCAGGCCGGCGTTCTCGCGGTTCACGCTGGTGCTGCTCCCAGCAGATGGGCGGCTTTTTGGGCTTCGTAAAACTTGGCAGATGAGCGAGTGCCTGCAAGCAGAGAGAGTATGATGTGTTTGGGAGGGCGGCTGTTGTTACGAGATAAAGAGTGCGGTTACTCAGGGAAACAGGGCCTTCCTCCTTACTGAAGACGTGCTGGTGGGCGTTCATGGGATGGATAACTTCGCTTACATTTTGTAAACATGAGCTCTTATTACTATAATCCTACAGCAAACAGGACAGGGTAGCAAGGCTTTTACTGAGCAGCTCCACCCTGGCAGTGCGCCGGGGCTTGATCCGGCTGGACACAAGCCTCTTGATTCCAGGTACTTACAGAGAGGAGTCTCCTGGCTGCTCAGGGTGAGTGTTTGGAGGGGGGGTGAGCCCTGGCGGCGCTCTCCCTGAAGCACTTGGTGAAATAATTTTGAAGACAAGGCAAGGACACAGTGTAGAGCCCAAATGTGAATTTCCAAGTAATCCTAAACATAGCTAAAAAAGAATCCAGGAAAGCAGAATCGCCGTGCCGCAGACTGCTTGCAGTCAGTTATTTGGATTTGGTTCTGCTTCAGCAAGCAGAATTTGATTTCTCCCCCNTATTTGAATGGAAATGTATGAATCGCAGTTTTCTGACGTGGATGGAGCAGGGCGATCAGCTGGCTCACCCTCCTTGGGAAGTTTAACTGAAATAGCCCTGCAGAGCCCCGTGCGGAAAGGGGGCTGGTTCTCTTGGGAGTGTCCCCCCGGTTTTTTCTCCCTTGAAAGCTGGCGGGGTTTGGATGAAGAGCGCATTTGCTTCGCAGCCACAGGGCCGAGCGGTTCGTCTGCCACTGCTGGCGCTGACGTGGGGCCGTGCAGAGGTTCGGTGAGAGGGGCGGAGGGAAGCCTGCATACCTGGGTGCTGCCTCGAGCATTTTGGTCACACGCCTTTAGATTTTCCCATTTTGCCTTTACTTCAGTGCAAGCGCTTCCTCCCTCTCACAAATGATCGTGGTTATCTTGAAGGCTAGCAGAAAAGGCTTTCAGCCTTCCTCCTTCGCACCCCCTGAATCAGGTTATTTGTCTGCAAAACCTGTTCTCTTGTGTGATGCCTGGGTGATTCTCCCAGCTCCCTTCAAAGGAAATGTTGGGATTTATTTCTTCAGTGCGTGCTCCGAGCGGCAGCGTGTATCCCAGGAGTTGTCCTACCTGCCTTGCCTTGTTAGTGAAAGCAAAGGTGCTCTGAGCACGGCCTTTGACAGCAAGAGACTCCCGTGATGTTGGGATAGATGGTGTCTGATCTATGGGGGTCCCGGACCAAATCTGGCCCATTTTTGGCAGCTCCGTTTCCCACATTGTTCCGGGGGTGGTGAACTAACCACTGAATCGTCCAACACTGGTGCAGGTTGGGAGGAAAGTGAGTGCGTGTCAAGATACGCTCCCGCAGGAGGGCTAGTACCTGCGGGGAGCAGTGGCTCTGCTCCCTGGGATGCCGCTGAGAGGGTGAAGAAGCACTCCAGACCTCCCTCAGATCCAATGAAAGAGCTTATAGGCCCTGTTTGGACGTAGATAACGTCTCTCTTTCTGTGTTCTTTGGGAAATACTGGTTTTAAAATGCAGCTGTCCATGTTGGTACAGTCTTTACTGTATATCCCAGCTATTGGTAGACCTTGAGGTCGTCTTCACGTTGTAATAACTCCTAATATTTTAATAGAAGGCTTGCTGTGAGCTCTGCTTCTTAATATGTAATTGGGTTTGTTTGTTTTTTAATAGTGACTCTTAGGAACGTGAGAAGCAGTCAGCAGCAGGTCTTCCGAGCTTTGACTCCCATATTCGTCGTGAGCTTCTAACCCGATGCATCGAGTGCTCTGGGCAAAAAAGCAGTTTCAGGTAAGTAAATGAATTTTGCGCTTTGAAGCACGTGCATTTTGGAGTGGTGTGTGTTTTCAGTACTGTGTTTCCTGTAAAGTGCTATTAAACGTGACCTGAATTTGGATAAGTTCTTGTTTTGGACTTGCACGGGCAGATACCCATTTTGCTTTGGATTAATAATTGTTGCGTGTGTGCCCGTGGCAGCGTTCAGCACTGGCAGCAGTTGGCAGTCCTGGCTGGTGTATTTGCGTCGTCTGAGTTACTGCCCTACCGCTACGTGGCACTGTTTCTTGTGGCACCCGGGCTGGCCGGCTTCTTTAAGCGAGGCTTTCGTTTAAAACCGTGGCTTAGGAGTGAATGCAACGATTCCTTCCATTTTCTGTTAGCTTAGACGTTGCTTGTGCCAGCCTGACGCTGTCTTCATTCAAGAAAAAAGATAATTAACAAACAGTCTGACTCCAGTACTAAATTGTACAATCTCAGGAGACGTCAGCTGAAAGATGACTTAGATCGGTTCCTTTTTCCTCCTCCTAGGTAAGGATAACTAAGAGCAAAAGTTGTGTACCAGAGTGACACATTGGGTAGACAGCCAGACTGGCGGCTGGAATACCTGGTTTCTGATCCCAGTTCTGCCTTTGACATAGATGAATGACCTGCAGAGAGGCAAATAAATGGGGCTTATGCCCTTTTTCGCGACTCGTAGTTATGTTTTTGTCTTTTAATAGTCCTTTGAAGCTGCACAAGGATTTGCTGAAAGGCATCTTTTGAGTTTGGTGTGGGTTTGTTGGATTTGATCTGTGCTGGGAAGCTCCATGGGTGAGTTCAGAGCGAGAGGGGGAGGTGTTGTGAGAATCAGAAAATAAAAGTGGCGCTGTCGGGCACGGAGATTTTTGAGAAAGGGTGTGTTTTTAAAACTGTTATTTGTGAGTAACCTGAGTGACTAGCACGTTGAATGAACCGAGTCCTGTGCGCCTTCCGTTCTTAGCTGGGAAAGCTGCTGCTTTTTTCTCACAATGTTCTTGAATATCAGTGAGAAACACCATCAGTAATCAGAAATAATGAGAAAAATGCCAATACTGACATCAGCGCGGCTGAAATTGGGGGAACCTATTTTTATTCTTTCCTGTCTGTTGCACACAGGTGAATAGTTGTTCTGGACAAACTAGTATCTGGGCTTGTTTTCATCAGTCACTGAAAATCCCTGTGTCCCCACCCTCCTCCAGCTCTGTACACATATTAAGAGTGGAAGACACTTCTACCAGACACCAGAATCTCATGTCACTGAATTGATTCAACTTTTGTTTCCCCTGGGTCCGATACCCAGATGTAATGAATAATGTACTAACGCATTACTTAAAGTTTAATGCGGGTTTAATAGGGGTTGAACATCAACAGGTGCAGTGCAGGCGGCGCAGGGCTGCTTTGTTCCCTGCTCAATGAAGAAGGTTCAAGCAAATACTGTTGGGCATGTGGCATCCCTGGTAATTTATGTGGAGATACTTCTCTCAGATGCCTCGGTGTCTGGGACCTCTGTCTTTTTTTTTGTGTATTTGTCTCTGTGTATGGCAACATGTGTTCCAAACTGCTGGGGTCACAAAGCACGTGGACGACTCGTTGCTGAAATCCAGGGATCTAATGTAGTGGAATATCACGGTACTGCTGTCTCTTCAATGGCTTGCTGCCGGGGCTTTTATTCCTTCTTCTCTTCTTTTTTTTTTTCTTTTTTTTTTTGTATGAGTATTATATTTTTAAACAAAGGAAAAACATCCCTTTCCTCAATTGTTAGCTTCGCAGAACTTGAGCCTTAAAATAATCCAGGAAGCCTTTTGTTACATAAATATACTCATCCTCCAGTATGTACTGAATATAGCTGCTTGCTGAATTCTCTTGTAAATTTAAACCTCAGTGGCTCTGAAAGAGAAACCCAACGTCACTTTTATATACCACGTAATGGTTCTGACCGCAGCGGCTCTGGGCTCAGATTGCCGAGCAAGCGCACTGATTGCTGTGTAATGACAGTGTGGCAGCAACTATTTAAAGCAGACAGTGCAGTGCAGGGCAGTGTGCTATATGGCTGGAACTCAATTTCTGTATCTCTTAATGATTTTTGTTTAAGCTTGTTACTGCCAGGTGTGCTCATACCTACCAGATTTAACTCCGTGGGCGCGGAGCCTCAGCACATGCAGTACCTCTTGAAAAGATCTTTTGCCTAAGTTGCTCGCTTAGAAATGGAACTGTGTATGAATACAGCAAGGGATTGGAATGGTTAAGATTAAATTCCAGTGCGGATTACTTGGGAGTTTAACAGGCACCAAGATTTTCAGCTATCAGATTTTCCAGTTAAATGGGCAACAGTTGGCTAGAGCGGATGTGTGGGGTGTTTGTAAAAGGACAACAAACAACCCACAACAAAAACCAATAACCTCCTCCAACAAAACCCTACCACCCTGTGAAACGTCACGTGCATGGGAGATAATCTCGATTGAAAGCCGTGCTGGTTTCTGGAGGAGATCTGGCACCTTGGGGGAGATCTGGTAATCAAGTATGTCACTGAACATGAATTTAGAGGTTTTCTGTAGCCTGTGTAGGACACGAGCTCCCTGTGCTCTTGGCTTTTTAAGTAACGCCTTTGCTGCCAAGAATGCCCGAGCTTGGAGTTGCTGGTGACTGAAGAGGTGACGTGGCAGGCTACAACCCGGGATCTGCTGCGTAAGCGCTGCCTTTACTCACCTTCTGCACACAGCAGGCAGCACCTTTCCCAGCACCACCCCGCCGACCTGCTGCTGGCCTCAGCCTTGCTCTCTGGGAAAGCCTTGGCATCCTCCTCGGCTCCTGTTGGACCCCTCGACTAACCTCACCCCCAACTTGCTCCAGATGCACCTGAGCTGCGCGCGTGAAATCTGTCCGGTAGCAGCGGGAATGGCAAGTGGATGCCGCAGGATCTGCGTGGGTGGGTTTGGTGCAAACGCGGGCTCCACGGGTTGTGTTATGGAAGTGAGGAGGATGAAGAGTGAATCCCTGCAGTCCCCTGGGAGTACCGGTCTGTGGTCTGATGCGCTGCGGCTGCCTGCTCCCGTGTTAACGGAGCAGTGGTGTACCGAGGGAGGAGCGAGGACGCCAAGGAGAGGAGCGATGACGTAACCTCTCGGACACTTATGCGAAACTGAAGATTTAATTGAATTTTGGAGCAGACGTTGTGTGTTCCTCGTGCTCAGTTTGTTTGGATCGATCAGATTCAACTTTGGTAGATTTTTTTTAGCTGTTGCTGCTATGGAATAGCTTGGCTGGTTCTTGGTAAGCAAGCAGCGGGAGGCAGGTTGCTGTCGATTGTTCTGTTCTTGTCTCCCAGCTAATTCTCCTTCAGACACATGGCTGCTCCCCCGTTCCTTGGAAAAGGCAGAGGATGTGCTGGCAGGAAATGGCTGCAGTTAATGAGAATTGGCTGTACCTGCTGCTGATTAATCCTTAAGCCAAAGGGGGAATCTTCCTTCTCTGGATTTGTTTGTCAACTGCATTAGCGAATGACTGTTCCTTTCTCCTGAGGCTGGCTCTGCCTGGCTTTGGTTCATGGTTTACGGGCCCAAGCAGTAGGATTTCTCGTAAGGGTGCGCTCACCAATTCTCACGCGTGTTCAGAGAGAACGTGGGCTTTCCATCTTGCTTTGCATCCTCTTTGCTTGTGCGCCTTTTTTGCTTTTCATTTTCACTGCTCGGCTCTTGTGTACCTGAGAGCTCGGCTGGGGTTTGACAGCTCGTGCCATCCCGACTGCTTTTGGGTGTCACATCGTCTGCCCGAGACGCCAGGGGATGGGGCAGGGCACCGAGCAAATACCAAAACAACCCGCGTGCTTAGTGGGTTCAAGTGCTTGAAGGGTGAAGGCAAATATATCCAGCCTTTATCTGGGAGGCAGTTACAGCTTTGAAGCACAACGCAGCTCTTTTGCAACTCTTTTTTCGCTTCCTTTGAAGGCTGAGCGGCTGATGTTAAGCTCGTAGGTGGCTGTTCCCCTAGCTCTTAGCATGCAGTTAAAACATCAACTATTACGTTGAAGTGCAAATGTTGCTTTGTGCTGAAGTCCTGCTGGAAACAGTTCAAGGTGTCTTGTTTGTTTGGAGGCAGGAGGGCAACGCTGTCTTGCTGATCTCTGGTCTTGTTTTGCTCTCTGGTTTGTATCTGGTTTCTTTGCATTCAGCAAAGCTGCGTTCAGGGGGTGCTGAAGCATTTAATGGGGCTGGGCGGCCTCTTAGTCCACAGCCCAGGAGACCCAGACTCTGCTGGTGCTACCTGTGGGTTTTGCGCCTTCGCATTAGTCACCGGTTGTTTTCCTCCAGCTTCAGCCATTCAGTGGATCCAACAGCCTGCGTCCCTATATTGAATTAGACCCCATTAGAAAGCTCTCTTATTGGGTGAGCGTTGACTACTTCGGTCGTTACTTTAATGGCAGACAATAGTTGTTTGCAATTACTCCGTGGTTTTGCAGTTTTATTATTCCGCAGGCGATACAGTTATTGGGGTTCTCGCGCACGATGCGTTGTTTCATTTCTCATTTTCTTCGTTTGTTACCTGTTTTCCTCTGTTCCTGTAGATTTGTTTTCAAGATGTATTAAAACAAAAAGGGTTTTTTTTCCTGGCCTGTGCTCCCCCTTCCTCTACTGTCCCCATTTCCAGTGACTCGTTGAGAGGCTGTCAGCAGCAGTTTTGACAGATTTCCGTGTACTACGTAGGGAGACAAAATCTTGTATCTAATCTCTTTCGCTCCATGGTGATAAATATGTAGCAAAGGATGGGTAGAATATTTGGTATTAAAATGCTGAGGGATTTTATAGTCCCAAAGGAGGATGTCTGCTCTGTTACCAGAGTTTTTGACCGTCCCAACTCTTCAGATCATGTGTGTGTCCAAGCTACGTCTAGGCGGACTTAAATACCAGCTTGTCTAGAGCATGCTCCTGCGTTTAGGTTCCTCCCTGCCCTTTTCTGCACTGTGAAGCTTCGTTGCAGTCATCTCCAGACATTGATGTATCGCTGAATTCCTCAAGCTTTCCTAATAGTTCCTTGGAAAGCTTGTGTAAATATAGCCTTGGGAGCTCCCCGAGCTCCGCAGCACATCTTGAAAGGCGAGTTGCAGAAAAGGTAAGGAACGCGCTTTGCACGAGTGCTGTTTTTATTACTAGGGTACGTTTCCTGTGCTGCTGAGGTTGCTTCGGACATTTCACGAACGCTGTCGCCGACCTAAACGAATCGATACCCGCCTCAGCCTGCCGCAGCTACTTGTGTCTGCCCCCTGCTAAAGGTCTGGATGGCCTGTGTCTGACAGCATAACCGCCCTGCCTGGTTCATCACACTGTCTGCTCCAAAAATAATAATCCTGCAGGAGAAGCATTTAAATGGAGCCAGCAGCAGATGCAAAATCAAGTGCTGTTAGGGCAGAGGTAAGCGAGCAGGTCCAGGTACAGCAGTCAACGCAGAGAGCGTGCGGCTTTCTGAGATTGACTGTAGCACTCAACTTGCTCTTCCTCTTGGTGTTTTGTTTTGTTCCCCCCCACCCCTCCTCGTATTTTAGTCTTTTGTGACGTTTCTCCAGGAAGGCAGCTGAATACCAAGAACGCAAAGGCACTGACTCCAGTTTTGCAATGCTCTGCAGATTTTGCTGATCCTGTTTAAAGTCCCCAGATCTGGCAAACCTGCTGCTAAATGGATGATCTAATTCCCTGTGATCATAAATATTACCCTACATCGCAGAAATTATTTGAAAACTGGTGTGTATTCCTCAAGCTGTCAGTTGTCTTTCAGCATCCTTGTTGTGCTCTTTCATCTTTAAATGCTTGTGCTGAAGCTCAAATAAACTTACCTGTCAGGAGTTACGAGGGTTTCTCTTCTCATCTCCAGCTGCTCCTTCATCATAGCCGTACCTGGCAGTTAAAAGCTGTTTACAGAGGAGATAAGGCAGGCAGCTATGTTGTAGCTGCCGTGTCACTAGATTATTTTTCTCCTACTCCAATAATATTCAGCACGAGGTTGTCGTTGTGCTTTGTGAGGATGTCGGCTTGCCCAAAGCCAATGCGTGAGCTCTCTGCTCATAACACCTAAGCGCTAATGCCACGGGCGAGTCTATCAAAACAGGAGGACAGCTCTGTCCGTAAATCGCTGCCAGCTCGGCAGCATCACCTGCCAGTTAGGTTTCAGAGTCGTTAGCAAGGTGGTAACGCTGGATTCTTTAAGCGCTTTGCCTTGCTCTGGTTTTAGAGCAATAGGTGCACGAGGAAGTTGCGTGCAGCATCCTAAGGTATGTAATCACAAATACTATAATCACAGAATTGCAAGTGGCGTGTGAAAATACACTGATTTTGTGCCCACGCCCCTCAAGATTTCTCCAGAGTCGAGAAAGGTTTTGTAATGAACAGACATGATTTTGTAATGAACATTGCGATGTTAACAGTGTTATTTAGGGCGAATGCGGTGTTAAAATTATGAAATAAAGGAGTAATAAAGTAAGGTAAAGTAAAGTAATAAAGGAGTACCCACAAGGGTAAAGAGCTTTAAAATTTTGTGGCTGCGTTCTGTAGGAGTTAGTCTTACAGAATATATGCAAGGCAGTATTTCAGCTCTTATTTACACAGCTGAAGCAGCCGGTATGAAAGTGAGCTAATTTCTGTGTGTAGGGGGAAATACGCTGTGTGCTCAGCTTCCCAGCTCGAACGCACCGCTGTTTGCGCACAGAATCGCCCCGCCAGAAGTCAAGGGGGCAGCGGCAGGTAGTCATTATTTGTGTTTCTCCGCTGGAAAGCAGTGCCTTAATTAGGAAACTTGGTTCTGAGCCTTTTTCCCCCGTGCAATGACTATTGCTGACTGCTAGTCCACACCCAAATCAAAACCTCAGCTCTCAAATTAATAATTTCTGGCGTTGTCATCTTAAACTTCCAAGGAGACCAAACTCAGATCCTTGAGGGTTGCTCGAGAGCTCAGGTGTTGATTGTCTTACGACGATGTCGTCCCTGCAGCGCTGTGAACTGAACAGCCTGAAATCGGTGTGGTTTGGGTGCTGCGTAGTTTAGCACGGTGTACGCTTGTCCTAAAAACTGTGTTTCGTGAGAAGTACCTCCCTCTGAGCGTGGCGCGAGGTACCGCTGCTGGCCTGGGACCCGAGTCACCAGCCCGTTGCTCTTGTGACATCCTGCGCCGCACACATCGGGGTTAAGGTGTGTAAGGAGCTCCTTCTGTAGTTTCTAGCCCAATGGTCAGTTTTCTGCAAATTTGCCCCTTCTGTAGGGGAAAGCCAAGCACAGCAGAGTTTTGCTGGATTTTCGGTCATCGTCTTGAACCTCTGCAGTGGCAGCGGGGAGACCCAGAGGCTGCAATGAAAATGTGAATTGAGCTGAGCTCGGAACAGAGAGTGCACAGGAGGAATTCAGGATGAGGGGCAGTTTTGAGGGGGTGTGGAGGGTGAGTGACAATGCAGTAACACCCTGACGTGTTCCCTCTGGAGCTTTGGAGCACCACTGCGCAGTACAAGAAAGACGTGGAGCTGCTGGAGTGAGTCCAGAGGAGGCCCCGGAGATGCTGCGAGGGCTGGAGCCCCTCTGCTGCGAGGACAGGCTGAGGGAGCTGGGCTTGTCCAGCCTGGAGCAGAGAAGGCTGCCGGGAGCCCTCAGTGTGGCCTCCCAGTGCCTGCAGGGGCTGCAGGAAAGCTGGAGAGGGGCTGGTTGCAGGGCAGGGAGGGCCAGGCCAAGGGGGTGGGTTTGAACTGCCAGAGGGGAGCTGGAGCTGAGCTGGGAGGCAGCAATCCTTCCCTGGGAGGGTGCTGAGGCCCTGGCACAGGGTGCCCCAAGAAGCTGTGGCTGCCCCTGGCTCCCTGGCAGTGCCCAAAGCCAGGCTGGATGGGGCTTTGGGCAGGCTGGGCTGGTGGGGGGTGTCCCTGCCCATGGCAGGGGGTGGCACTGGATGGGCTGGGAGGTCCCTTCCAACCCAAACCAGCCTGGGATTCTGTGATGATTCTATGATCATTTAATACCCACCTTGGCAAACCGTCTCAATACTCCTTCCTGTCCCTCTCCCTTGCTTGGCTTGATTCGACCTGGATGTGAAGCAAGCATTGTAGAAAGATGATGCTGACAGCTTAAATCTTCCTGTTCAGGAAGAGGCAGCACAAACGTTTGCACCGAAAGATGTGTTGGGTATCAGTGAGACACCTGAGACCTCTCAGGATGGTGATCCACTCGGTGAACGGTTGGACAAGCTTACTGGGGAACTGCAGGGTTTGATACCTCGCTGTAAGGAGACCTACGTGTCGAAGTCTCGTGCCAGTGAGCATGTCTCTCTGTTTAGGAGCGCGTACTTGGTGGGCAGGAGGGCGTCCTTGTCCAGTGTGAAAACTGGATGGACAAATGGTCTAGAAAGGAGTGGCTTGCTGGAAAAAGAAGGGAACTGAGCATCCACCAACCCCCCCATGCCTGAGGAGTAGCCTCCAGCAGAGGAGTGCTGTTTCACAGACCACATTCAGATAATTCTAATTTTGCAAGGGAGAACTCTTTTGAACCCTGAAATTCCAGGTGGAACACCCAAGAAAGACTGTTCCTGGACCTGTTGATTCTCTTTCTTCTCAAGGTGGGGTGCTGGATGCTCCCTTGGGTGAAAGCCCAGTTACCATCACAAGCAAAATTAATCCATCCTTGCTGTCTGTTCCAGCCAGCATCCCAAACTGTGCAGGTTGTCCCAGGGAAGAGCTCTGTTTTTACCCCACAGCCTTACAAGGAATAAGTTTTTAAAGATAATTTCTTTAAGTGAACTTACATAAACAGCAAGTTTTCGTCTGTATCCGGCTGCTTCTCGCTTGCGCACAGTGCGTCGTCCCTGCAAAAGCCACCCTAAATCTGAAGGTCTTTCTCTGTGCATTTGTAATCCCCTTGTTTGTCAGTAAAATGCTGCCTAAGGGGGTTTTTTTAGTGCCTCTGCACCGATTCTTTAGATTTAGCTGGAAAATTCTTCATCTGCTTGTTCTATATCTGCCTCTCTGTGGTAATTTGGGCTGGAGTGAAAACGGACACGTAAAGCCAATCCGTATTGTCACCGTGTGTTGGGAGGAGTTGGAGGTGCTGAATACTGCAGGGGGAGAAATCTGTGGACGGGGCAGGAGTTTCAGGAGACATCGCTGTCCCTGGGTATGCTGTGGTTATTAATGGCACCAGAAGTGTTGAGAACTGTTTTCCCACATGGGACGGGGAAAGGAGCGTGCCTGGGGCACAGCTGAGGTCAGGAGCTGATGTGGGGTACAAGGTCAGCAAAGCTGTAAACCAGCAATTGGTTACTCATAAAAAAGCAGTTTTTTTCTGTGCGCCTCGGTAAAGGTCATTTTGCTGGTACCACGTCAGAAAATAATAAATAGAAGTGACAAGTGTGTGCCTGGTGTGTTGGGGTTTTGGGGGGAAGGTTTTTTTGGGTTTGTTTTGGTTTTTTTTTACAAAGCATGAGCAGTCTAAGATGCACCTTCTACTTGTTCTGTGCGGAGCCTGTGGGCCCTGAATTCGGGCTCTGAACGTGAGATCCGTGCTCCCTTCTCCCCCCGGCCCCCTCCTCCCTGCCCTTCTGGCTTCGGCACCCGCAGGGCACTGGGGCTTTTGCTCCGTCCTCCCCAGGACTTGCCGTGATGAGGTGCCAGCAGATGTGTCGCGTGCTCTTAGAGCAAGCCGGAGCTGCGGTGCAGAAGTAGAGGTAAATAGTGTGTGTGAGGAGGATGCTGATCTGCCTCTCCAAGCAGGAAGGAGGGGTTGGGGGTGCCCGTGGGGTTAGGGGTGCTTCGCAGGAGCCGGGAGGGCCGGGGGCTGGGGCACATAAAAGCAGCAGTCGGTTCCTGAGCTGTGCCTGAGCAGCGGGGGGGGTTTAGCAGGGGGAAGCAAGAGGATGGAGGAAGGCTGCTTCGTGCACAGACAGGGATGTGATTAATGCCTTGCTCTGCTGGTCTGGTTGAAATGAAGTTTTGGAAACAGCCTTTGTGGGAGGTGAAGAGATCACTGCACTTCTCAGGCCCTTTCCTGCCTCTGAAACCTAATGCCTGTCTGTGCAGCGCTGGCGCGGTGCAAAAACATTATTAGCCTGGGATTTTGTTCTGCTCTTGGGAGCCTTTTTTTTTTTTTTTCATCTGAATTTGGAGATCCATGCACTGAAAATAGCTGTGAAGTCGAAGCAGTAAATGAAGGAGTGTTATTAGTGGAGGGTTAGAAACCAACCCAACAAGCGTGTGTAAAAAAAAAAAAACAAACCAAAACTCTTTGTGATTCCTGTGCCAGCCAGCCCTCCATCTCCAAAGAGAAAAAGGTTCGGAAGGTGATCAAAGGCACGGAGCAGTTGTGTAAGAGGAGGTAAATAAACGTGGACTCTCCGGCGTGGAGAAGAAATGATTGTGAGCAGAGGAAGTGAGAAGAGGATGACTGTACCCAGGCCTCCCTCATTCAAAAAAAAAAAAAAGCGTCCGATAAAACAAGGAAGCAAGAAACTTAAAACAAGGGGAAGTTTTTCTTCCGCTGATGTTACGGACGGTGTCCCCTGGCTCAGGGAGCATTACTGAAGCGGTGTTTTGATGCAGGTAGCACCACCCGTGTTAAACTTGCTGCAGAAACGTGAAGCTTCGTTCTGTAAGGAGGTAGTAAAGGATGCTTAGGTGTTTTCAAATGCCGCGTCGTATAGGTTGTGTGCTGACGCAGGGGCTACAAGTCGGAGTAGCAGATTAAATGTGGGATTTCTTGGCCCCTATGTTATTTCATATATTTAGTACCTAATGGGAAACAGATGCATAGTAGCAAATGATTCAGGTGACAAAAGTTGGTGCTTCAGAGCAGATGATAGCAGCCGTTGTCTTGGATAATTCACTGTGTTCCTTTCCCAAAGTTTTGCAATCTGGAGAGCGCTGAGAGCTGGGTGGGTTGGGGTGGCAGCTTGCCAGCCGCTGCCCGGGGTGACGCTCAGGTTACCCTCAGCCACTGGGGCCCCAAGCGCCTCGCCCTTTCCCTGCAAGCTTTATCTTCAGCGTGACGTGATGTTTGGGTAGAGCTGAAACACTGCAGTTGCGCCACGGAAGTCACCGGGGTGGCTTGGGGGGTGGAGGTTTCTTACGCTGGACATCGCTTTTTACCGCAGAAGGGTGGCTGGCTTGCTTGGTGTGTGAAAGGACCGAACTTCCCTGGAGATTTTGGCACTCAGCAGCGTGTGGGTGTTAGGAGGCTTTGGGAGGCGGAAGAGGATGGAGGTGAAATGATGTCCTTTGAATCAGAGCCATTTTGATATGCTGGAAAGAAATTGCCAGCTGTAAAAGGGGGGGGACGGGACATCAAACACCGAACCACACGATTTTTGTGTCGAGGAAGAAGACTCGGAGCAGGAGACGTTTAAAAACGCGTACTGGGCTGAGCGGGGTGAAAATCACGGTACAGTTCAGCATGTGGTGGGGCCGGCTGATGCACTGCCCTTACCTTGAAAATCAAAAGAAAGTCTTGGGTCGCTGGGCACCATCCCGAGGCGTGGGTTTGGTGCCCTGCGTCCTAACTTGGCGGGTAAATTCAAAGTGGCTTACCCCTCTTCTGATCTCCCTTGAACTCCGACTGCGCGGCTCTACTGCTGTGCAGTGGCTGCTTCTGTATTTATGGGCAAGGGTAGAAATTAGTGACCTGCTTTTGCCTCCTTGGAAAGGCGAGTGACGGCAAGGGCAGTATTTCTGACTGGGCTTCCACTAAATTGGCTGTAGGGAACCGGAAAGTGTAGATGGTGACTGTCAGAAGGGAAAGCGTATACTTATTGCACAGAGGCGACAGATTTATAGCAAGATAATTTGGTTTATAGATAAATACAGTTTGCCTGTATTTCTGTAGCTATAAGCAGTTAGCAAATTGGACTTAAAAGCCTAAACTTTGCTATAATCTAGAGACCTCCTTTACATTTTGTTTTTTCTATCCCATCTGCTGACTTCTCCTCTCACGGCTGAGATGTCACGTGGCGCCAGGAGAGCCAAGAGAAGTGACGCATCTTGGTATCCCATGGTAACTCTCCCTTTCCTTCGTTTTTAGCTCATTTGCTTTGCTACCAGATAGAATAACCCGACTGTGGGATTAGCTTTGCTCTGCTCATGAACAGGTGAAGATTAGGTTGCAGTGCTTTCAGGCTCTAAAATTATTTGCACGTGGTAAACCAAACCGTGCTTGAAAAAACCCCAGACAATGAACAAACGCCCAACCCCCATCCAGACCAACACCCCCCACCGAACCCTGATAACTAGCAGCTCCCCACCCTAACGTGCAGGAAGGGTGGGGTTTTTGGTTGGGCTTTTTACTCTGCCGTATCGAAAGTCAGCGGAGAAGTTTGGTGCAAACCACAAGTGGATATGCTGCAAGTGTGCGTTGGGCTGAGAGGTAAAATTCTCATCAAAGCTACATTTGCAGTTTAGGGCTTACAGTTTGCACAGGCTTTGCTGCTGGAAACGGGTTAGGTGATACTTTCTTTTTTCTTCCTCTCCCTTCCCCTCTCCCCCTTCCATCAGTTTTTTAACCTCTGGTTGTTATATGCAGTTACTGGCTGCGTCTTAATTAGAATTAGCTGACATATACCTCCCAAGAAAACCTCTTGGTTTTGCATTCAGATACGCTGACATCTGTTAGAATTCTGCTTATTTTTCTAAAAACTTGTCACTTAAACCCATTATTCTCTCCTGTGCCTAAATATCCACTGCTAACTTTGCCGTATTGAAACAGCATGATTAGGTCGGCCTGGACCTCAAGGCTGCAACTGCAGTAGCTCCTCATCTGACGTAAACAGCGGGTATAGTCTGCAGTTGTAGGGGGAGACACCTTGAACCTCCTCTGGTTCCAAACTTCTGGGCCTGTTTTCTAAGTGCCTTAAAGCGCAGCTAGCACAGATCCTGCTGAAGCGCTGTAAGCCTGGCTGACCCTGGTCCTGCCACTCTGGTTTTTGCTTGAGCTTTCAGAAACACAATTTCTTCTCAGGGAACGAACGAAACAAAACCAAAAAAAAAAAAAAGGGAGGGGGGTTTCCTTGCACGTAGTTCCTGTGTGCTGGAGGAGACCGTGGGGAAGTTCTGCAGCGTGGATTTGTGTTCTGCTGTTGCCACAGCTACGAGCGAGCTGATGGCATTGCAGCTCCCTTGGCGGAGGGACGGAGCAGGAGTTTTTGGAGTTAAGGTGCTGGGGCACAAAGGTGCCTCATTTTGGTGTGTCCGGCTGACTTTGAACGAGAGAGGACGTGACCGTGGTGTTTCTGTGCGGGGAGACGGAGGTGTAATCCTGAGGCGGTTTTGGCTGCCTGGATTTGAGGCGATTGATCTGCAGGATGTTTGCCCCTAGCAGGCTGCGGAGCTGTCATCTGCTGCACGACATCTGCCCAGGCACCTGGCTCTTTGGAAGTACTGCAGGACTTCTCTGGTGTGCACGGGCGCTGTCTTCTCTAGCTGTGCCAAACCAGGGTACGTATCTCTTGTTTGCTCCGAACGGGTATTTGGTACAGAGCGTCGTTCTTGCTGTAACTGGGCTGAATTGCCTTCTGTTCCATCATTTTTTTTTTTAATCCTTTTTTTTTCCTTTACGGTCACGTGTGGTCCAGCGTGCTAACACGAGCTGTGCGTTTGCGTCAGGAGCGCTGCCTGGTTAAATCCGAACAATAGGCTGCTTGTGGCAACTGAAAGTGGTGGTGGTGGTGGGTGAACAAATCCCTCTTCTGTAACTGCAGGGAAAAAGCAAGCCTGTTTGCAGCAGGAATCAGCAAGAGTTTATTGAGTCACACTTCACTTTTCCCCCTGCGTTTTCTGCGTAGGTCACGATGATTTAAGCAGAAATCGCTTAGGCAGAAAAAGCACGTGGCCGGTCTTTTCGTTACCGATTGCGGTAGCTTTGACTTAGCGGTCTGAAGAGACGCTGCGCCTTTCTGTGGAGGCCGGTGTGTGCGAGAGCTGTTTTATTTCAGACTTCGTTTGGGCGTTTCTATGAGCGTATCTCCTGAGCAAACTCCTGCACTTACGAAAGGCTTTTAACAGAAAGGGTGGAATTAAGGATCCGTTCGGTAGAACCTGCTGGCGGTAGGCTTTTAGCCCAGTCCGTGCTAAAAAACCCAGTCGACGCGCATTTTGGTGTGGGTTTTTTTGTCCTCTCCTTTGGATTGTAGTGTTGACCTCGCAGCCGCTAGCTGGAGGTGGAGGGAGTTCGGGAGCCCTTTGCAAACAGGTCAGGTTTTTGTGGCAGTGGGGGAGGAGGAATCACGCGAAAGAAAAAGATCTCGTCTTGCGGCGCGCTGAAGAAATAAAGAGCGTGATGTGGCAAGCTGCCGCAACGCAAATATTATGAAGCGTGTGCAACCAGCGGCTGTGTTGGAAAGAAAAACAAACCTCAGAAGAAAGTTGAGGAGTTGAAGGTCCAGCTACTAAAGATTATTAAGACAAATAATAGCAGGTTTGCCTTTGAGGACAGCAAATGGTGCCCATGTTGAGAGGCAGGTGGGTTCACATCCTCTGAAGACAGGAGCATTTGTGTGGACATGGGACCGATGTCGAACCTGTAACCACGTTTGCCATGTTTAGCGTTTGAAGTAAATGTGGAATATTTAATAAGTAGCTAATTGGCTTCTACCTTCGTCTAGATCAGCTACGCTGCAAGCAAGCTGCTGCTTTTTCCCAGCGAAAGCCTGACCTGTCTGTGCCGCTCACCTCCTCTGTTTCCTGCTGCTCGCGCTTATCGGCCGTGTTTCGTAAGCTGCCTGCAACGACGGCTTTTACACCCTGAACTGCCGACGCTTCCTCTAGCTGGAAATGGTTAACAGCAGGCTAGTTCCTCTGTCGTATCTTATGCAAAACACTGTTAAGCCACCGCTCAAAAGCCGTAGGCCTGTTGGAGGGAGACGAGGTGCTCACCTGAGGAAGCTAGAGGTTGCAGCGATAGTTGGAAAAGTTGGAGGTGGGGAGAGGAGGGCCGTGGTGCGTGGCAGTTTGAGTGCAGGGAGCTTACACTGAAGCGAGGAACTGAGCCTGGAATGTTGCGAGCGGCGCGCTTTTTCCTCGACAGAGAGCTGTAACTTCTCACGTAGGCAGCTTTTAGCCGGCGCTGCGTCTGACGGCCTGGGCTCGCGTAAAGGTTTTATTATAGCGCTGCGCTGGCACTGCCGAGGCTTTGAACTGCTCCGTGAGGAAGTGCTGTTGTACTGATGATGTACCTAAGGTTTTGCGGCGATAGGAAGGCATTTGTCTGCCGTAGCTTTTTATTTTTGGAGCTCTGGGTATGTAGGTTTATGGTTTAAAAGAAGCAAGGAAGGAGGGGAACCCTCAAACCAAACCAAACCATGTCCTCAGTAGCCAAACTACAGCTCTGACGCAGAGGGGAAGACGAGGTCTTACTCCGGCGCAGATGGAGGTGAGGTCTCTAGGTGGAGCTCAGCCTGTGCTAACATCCTCTCTCCGGGGAGAATCGCCACGGTCTCTTCCCTGGCTGAGGATGTTGGATGTTGGACGGAGACCTCCGTAGCGGATGGGTCAGCACTGTTGGCCCCGGCGTTAGCACCTTGTGAGGTGGTTTCCTGTGGTAGTGCCGCTGGGGGTGCCGGGAGCAGCCGTGAAATTGCGAATAGTGAGCGCTGCATTTGGGTTTCGAGATGTCCACGTCACGGGGACCGCTGCATCCCCTCGCATGGTCCCTTGGGCCCACTCTCAGTATATCTGTTGTCTCTGTGGTTGAGTGTAGCTACTAAATGGCTTTGTAGAGATCCCATGAGGATAAATAAGCTCCCGTACCTCTTGTATTGTCCCTGTGTGCTGTTAAGGGCCGTGGAGGTGGCCAGAGCGGGTGGATGGTGCAGGGCGCCTGGATTAGCAAGGCAGAGGGCTGCCCTTTGGAGTAGTGAGATCATAGAATCATAGAATCACTAAGGTTGGAAAGGACCTCTGAGATCATCAAGTCCAACCGTCAACCTAACACCACCATGCCTACTAGACCATGTCCTGGAGCGCCGCATCTATGCGTTTTTTGAAGATCTCCAGGGACGACGATTCAACCACCTCTCTGGGGAGCCTGTTCCAATGCCTCACTAAATGCTCACTAGATGAGCAGAGGGCTCCTTTGGGCCCAGGCAGGGATGATTTCCCCAGAGAACAGACCCTTTCCTGAGCCATGGGTCAAGGGGAGAGGCAAGCTCTTGCACAGGCGTCATCGGCCGTCGCTTTGCCTTCGCGCGCGCCCGCAGACCTGCAGTAGGGGAGTTTAGTTTTTATTTTACAAGGAAATGCCTGTTCGTGTAGCAGGTAGAAGAAAACAAGTAGCAGCTAACGTGACAGGCAGCATAGCTGGCTCAAAGTGAAGAGTCTGTTGGTTTCAGAAAGTACAGAAGGATGCACCATTCAGCTCCATCAAGCCGTGGTGAGCTTGCAGGGGTGGAGAGGGGAGCTAAATTGAGGACGTGTTCTTGGTGTGATGACAGCTGGACGAAGAGAACACTAGGCTGTAGCGCAGCCAGGAGTGCCAGAGCTGTGCGAGGCCGGAATTCTGCTGCTCGCTGCTTTTTTGGACGCGGTTGGTCAAGGAGTAAAGCTTAAAGGTAGGCGCTGACATGGCCAAGAGTTACCGGGGAAAGCCTTTTGGCAACAGCACGGTGCTATCAGCAAGTGAAGCGTATCCGTGTGGGCCGCTGCTCGTCCCGGGGACTGGCTGGTTTTGTTGGGTGGGTTTTGTTTGCATTTTTGGGGTTTTTTTCCCTGTTGGCCTGGTAACTATCCAAAACACAGCCCTGGGCTGTCTGGGTTGCACCTAAGGAGTTATCTTTATGGGAAGGGAAATAGAAGAACACCACATCTGCTGGCCAGTAGGTCCGCATCTGTGCTTCTACCTGGAGACCTTGGACTAGTTCGAGTCCGCGGTATGACCTCACATCACCACCGTGACGAGCGCCTGCAGGTAATAGGGGCTGTGCGGAGTCTGTCCTGCCGCTGCTGCTGTGAACGTCGGCCAGCCTGGTCTGCACCAAACGTGCGAAATAAAGCACTCCTTTGTTCTTCTCTCCGTGGGAAGGGGGTCCTGAAGAGTGACAGAAAATATATGTGGTCTGCACAACGTAGGCCTTGAGCAGTTGTCTCTCTTAAGGTTTTTATGGTCTGTTCTGCTGGTAGAAGTGGGAGGAGTGGGCCTGGGCAGGAAACTTGTTGTTGAACCACAATAGCGTATCTGGGTTTGATGCAGGAAGATGCAATTAAGGCTCGAGGAGAAGCTTTTTGAATGCTTCTGGACAGTTTGGATGGATGAAACAGCTTCGCGGGGACTCATGGAGCCTGTGTGAGCCTGGAGATAGTTCCTCAGAAAAGCTCATGCGGAGCGTAGTGGCGTGGGGTGTTCCTGGAGTCTCACGGCCTGCAGCATGGAACGGCAAAGAAGCGGGGTTTCTGCTCCCCGCGGCAGGTGATAGTACTGGTGAAGGACTTGTGTGGGGAACCAGTATTTCCTGTGGGAACCCATCTCTCCTGCCTTTCCGAGAGGCTTGCTTTCTTGCACGGTCTGGTCCCACGTTGTGGTGTAATTTACTGCTTCTCATACAAGTAAACGGTGATTTAAAAATAAGTCATAAATAAATAAAAAAATCCCTGAAGCTCAGAATGCCTTTTGAAATAGCCCAGGCAGGAGACAGTCCCTACATGGATTATATGGTCTCCTGGGTTTCAATCTTTCTTTTTTTTTTTTTTTTAATTGGTCTTAAAAATGTCCAGAGATTAAAATTACAGTGACAACCCCCTAATAAACATTTTCCAGTGAATTTTCTGCAGTCAGCTTTCATTTAGCACCGAAAGCCCTGGCAAGCTGTGATCCGTTTCTGTATGCTGGAGACAAACCGGGTAAGCGCAGCTCCTTGGCGTGGCGTTGGGGAGCGCAGCTCTTGTTAGGCTTTTGCTCTTTTTTTACCATTTCAAGTTAGAGATGCATGGTGGCTGTGGAAACTGGGATCTTCCTTTATTTAGTGGTGTAGCAAATGCGTTCTTCCGCTGCGTTAACAAATAGTCACGCTTGTAACAGCGAGGGAAGCTAAGCTGTGCGGTGACTTGGGGGCTTTGCCAAACATCTTGGTGTTGTGAACAATTCATAAATAACGTGGGGGCTTTATGCCAACATCTTCTTGAGTTTATGCTGTTACTGATCGCAGAGAGTCCTGTCGCCTCTCTGCCCAGGAGAAGCAGCTACTGTGTCAGCCTTAGTCACGCTGTCCTGTTGCACGGAGTATTTAAGGAAGTAATGCAGTTATTTTTGTCACCGAACAAACGAACCAAAACTGTAGCGAGGTTCCTGTTGGGTGAGCCTACCACAGAAAGGCCGTGCCGGGCTGGTTTTCTGTTGTTCGGCACTCAGGCACTCGCTGCTGCAGTAAGGATGTTCCCTGGGCATGAGCTGATGCTTTTCTGATTTGGGACCACTCAGTAGATAGGTGTGTGGGGACGGGTTGTAGCGGCCTCAGCTGGAGCCTCCAGCGTATCTGCTGCTTTGGGGCGGGATGGAGTCCTGGCTCCCTTTTGGCTGTTTCCATATATACCTCTCTCTGCATCTCTGTGTGTGCCTGTGGTTTTTGGGTGGGGTTTTTCTTTGTTTCTTCCCTGCCTCCAACATCCGCAAACCCCTGAAACTTGAGCAAAATGTTCATTACTCTGCTAGCAGCACCACGGGCTGCTTTGATGGGAGGGTCTAACAAACCGGTGGTGTGCTGGACATCCCAGTATCCCTGCTTGTTTTGCAGGGCAGCTGCTGTGTCTGAATGCCAGATGCAGCCTGCTGGCATCTCTCGCCTTGAATCTGACTCTTATGGAGGAGCCGGTCTAGCGCCGCGGAAGGCAACTGGCTTTGGCAAGCAGGTTAGCACGTAGAAAACCTGTCTGGCTGGACCCAAGTCTGCTTTAATCAGTGAATAGCCCTGAAGCCTGCTGCACGGTGCTCCTTAGAAATAATCTGAGCTGCTCTTCGCCGAAATAGAGCACTGAGAGTGTCAAAAAGATGAAACACAAACGTAGAGGCTCAGTGTAACCAGCCTTCAGGCGAGGAAAGACACTTCTGTTCACGAGAACAGCTCATGGCAGTGTTATATGGAAATAGCGGTCCCTCTCTGGGGCTTCTCCCTGTTGCCTACAGCCTGGGTTGGATGGCTTCCTGGGTTGGATGGCTTCCTAGTGGTGGTGGCCACTAACGGTGAGATTACACGGCAGATTAATTGACTGGAAGTAACCGAGAGCGGTTTGATTATGGCAGACAACCTGTCCTCACCCTTTCGCAGGGGAGGTGGAGTTTGGGAGCGCTGCCACTCCAACTCCTTTTATGAGAACCAAAACCCCCGACTTAACGAAACGCCAGTGCTGATGTGCGTTATAAAGACAGTTGCTAATGCTTTTATGGCAGGGAGGAGATGAGTTAGGCTGTAATTAGCAGCCTCTCTTTTCCCTTGCAAGTCTAGAGAGGATTCTGCAGTTATTTCTGTGTTTAGTTGGTTCTGCTTTATTGGTTTTAATTCGGTATGGAAGAGTAACTTACACTGCCTTAGAGAAGTACCACATAAAGGGGGTTTCTTGTGTGCTAACAGTGCTGCACGTATACAGAAACCAACTCCTGAGCCTCGCTGGGGTGAGTTCTGTGATGGTTTGAGGTGTTGGTCTGATTTTCATGTTGAGAGCCATGGGGATTTTAAAGACAAAGCTGTCGATGAGCTGAGAATCCGAGCCCCTGTTCAGAGCAGGAGATCAGTGCCGTGAATTTGTATCGTTTCAGGGCTGTCTCTTCGTGCATCTGTTCCACTGCACTAAAATCTAGCTTGGCAGCTACAGAGAAGTGGTCTCTCAAAACCTTCCCTTGCTTGGAGCAATAGACCCTCCCAGGAAATGTACCCTGGACCCAGCTTGGCGCAGGGGCTGGACTAGCCGACCCCCAGAAGTCCTTCGCAGCCTGGAGCTCTCTGCGAGTCTCGGCACCGGACTTGACGACACAAGGCTGATGTTGAAAAACACCCGTGGCAGGAGGCCAGGATTGTGGATGGCCTTTAAACCCCTGGGAACAAGCACACACAGCCAGTCGGTTGAAAAACAGTAGCGTTGTCTTTTTTTAGCTGGGTGAAGAGATCAGACCTCAAGCGCTCTGGCCACAAGCGTGACAGCCGTCGTGGCAGAGCTCAGCTGTGCTCTCCTTCTCCCCGCTCAGCCCTCGGCATGCTTGCTCTATTTGCAAAGAGAGGAAAAGGAGGAGGAGGTGTGCTAAACTGAGAACCAGGCAAGACAAACGTGCTAACGGTTGGGTAGAAACATGTTTTAGCATTTGTACAAAAACCTGAACTCTGCACGGAGACGCCCCTGTTCCTGAACTACTTTTTAGGGTGAAATCTCAGTGGATGGGATAACTTTGTGCTTCCCTCTGTTACTGATGACCCTTGCTGGCCAGACCACCTCCAGCTGGGGGAACAGGGAATGTTGGAGACTTAAAGAAATTACAACTTGAAGTTATCGCTCAGCCTAAAACATCAAAATATTTAACACTTCTGGTCTCTTAGACCAGCAAGAAATAGGTATCTGCCACGTCAATGAAGAGCTTAGCTAGTAAACCTAGCTCTGACATCTCTTATAAAAGAGGAGAATAGTCTTCTGGTTTTTAGAGGTGGCACAGAACATTTGTGGAGGTGAGGGTTTGTTTTTTTTAAAGCATTAATCAAAAAGGTGATGCTTAAAAAAAAAAGGCAAAACTTGGGAGATGGAGCGCGTAAAAGAGATTTAAAGAGTTTGATGATAGCAGACACCTCCTGACTGGTCTGTTCATGTTCCCAGCCTCTGACCCCTGTGTCACACCGAGAAAGTAGAGTTTGAGCCAAACCATAACAAAGGCAAGCTAGCAAAGCGCTGGAAACCGAATCTCAGCATCAAGAGCAAGATATGGCCGTGTGTTAGCAGTCTGCTGCTGAGCTGGCATGTGATCTGTCAACACAGTGATGTTGTGGGTTCCTGCCGGGACCGAGATGCTCCTCTGAATACTTGTGTTTATCATAAATGGTGTCTTGGGTGCACAAATGAACTGGCAAAATTATCAGACAGTCACGGACTGACTGAGGTTGGCGGGGACCTCTGGAGGTCATCTTGCCCAACCTGCCCTGGTCAAGCAAGGTCACCTAGAGCTGGTTGCCCAGCACCACGTCCCATCGGGTTTTGAATATCTCCAAGAATGGAGACTACAAAACCTCTCTGGACAACCTGGTGCAGTGTTCGACCACCCTCACAGTAAAATAGTTTTTTCTCATGGTCCAATGTGTTTCAACTTGTGCAGTCTTGTCCTCACCACTGAGAAGAGCCTGGTTCCTTCCTCTTTGTACCCTCCTTCCAAGAACTTAAATACATTCCCCCCTCCGAGCCTTCTCTTCTCCTGTCTGAATAGTCTCAGCTCTCCCAGCCTTTCCCCACAGGAGAGATGCTCTAGTCCCTTAGTCATCTCAGCGTCCCTTTGCTGGGCTCTCTTCAGTATGTCCGTGTCTCTTTTGCACTCAGGAGCCCAGAGATGGACCCAGCCCTGCAGGTGTGGTCTCACCAGTGCTGAGCAGAGGGAAGGATCACCTTCCTTGACCTGCTGGCACCGCTCTTCCCAGTGCTGGGGAGCTGCTGGCCTTCTTTGTTGGGAGGGTACATTGCCAGCTCATGGTAGCTTGTTGTCATCCAGAACCACAACCACAGGTCCTTCTTGGCCAAGCTCTTTCCAGTCCATCAGCCCCCAGCCCGTGCTGGTGCTTGGGGTCATTCTTCCCTGTCTGAAGGACTTTTGCCTGTGAGGTTCCTGCCTGCCCTTTGCTCCAGCCTGTCAAAGTTCATCCCAATCACAGTGTGACCGCCTGGTGTGTTGGCCGTTCTTCCTAGTTTTGTCACAAGCAAATTTGCTGAGGGCACACTCTGCGTATCGTCCAGGTCGTTACTGAAGAGGTTAAACAATACTGGCTCTTGTGTCAACCCGTGGGTAGGCCACTTGTGTCTGGCCTCCAGCTGGACTTTGTGCCACTCATCACAACCCTCTGAACCTGGCTGTTCAGCCAGACTTCAGCCCACTTGTCTAGTCCATACTTCGTCAGCTTGTCTGAGGATGTTGTAAGAGACTCTGGAAAGTTGACAGACAACATCCTCTGCACTCCCCTCACTCGCCACGCCACTTGTTTTGTCGTGGGAGGAGATCAGGCTAGTGAAGTGTGATTATTTTATTTATTTTTTTCCCCTTTATAAATCCATGCTGCCCACCCCTGATCTGGTCCCATGCACTGGTGTACGTGCAGTCTGCTGTTCCCTAACCTGATCATCTCCTGCTGAGGGTAAGCCTTCCTTGCTCTGAACTTCCCCTGTGGTCACAGGTGCCTGCAGTTCCTGACGGTGGATCTTACAGTTGCCCTTCGCATCCCTTGCCAGATTCAGCTGCTGACGGGCTTTGGCTCTCTTAACCCCATCCTGCGTGATCAGTGTTCCTGGATTCCTCCTGGGTCACCTGCCCCTGCTGTTGGGCTTTCTTTGCACTTGTGTTTGGTCAGGAGCTCCTTGCGTCTCCATGTAGGCCTGCTTCCACCTCAACTTGATTGCTTGCTTGTTGGGATGGACCATTTCTCAGCTTGCAGGAGGTGATTCTTTAATGTCAAGCAGCTCGTCTGGACCTTTTTTCTCTCCAAGGCTGTATCCCATGGGATTCTTGAAGCACATCCCTGAAGGTGCCAAAGTCTGCTCTCTTGAAGTCGAGGGGTGTGATGCAGCTTTTTTTCTCCAGCTCCTTCCTCTCAGGGTCCTGAACTCCATCATCTCATGGTCACTGCAGCCAGGGCTGCCCCAGCCTTTACATCCCTGACCAGTTCTTGCTTGTTTTGTAAATAAGAGGTGCTCTGCTGGACTTCATCTTGTCGTCTCCTTGATCACCCGTGTTACGAAATTGTCATCAGTGCACTCCAGAAATCTCCTCAATTGCTTTTGTGATGCTGTGTTGTCCAGCAGATATCAGGGTGGTCAAAGTCACCCATGAGCACCCATCCTGTCTTTCACAAAGAGCCAGCGTGCATCCAGATACTCATCCAGTCACAGATGTCATACACTGGTGGGGGTTGGAGGGGACCTCTGGAGATCACCCAGCCCAACCCCCCCTAGAGCAGGGTCACCCCCAGCAGGGGGCACAGGGTGGCGTCCAGGCAGGGCTGGGATCTCTCCAGAGAAGGAGACCCCACACCCTCTCTGGGCAGCCTAGCCCAGGGCCAAGGGCTCCGGCACCTGCAGAGGGAAGTTTTCCCTCATGGTCAGGTGGAACTTCCCATGTCTTAGTTTGTGCCCGGTGCCCCTTGTCCTGTCACTGGGCACCGCTGGGAAGAGTCTGGCCCCTTCCTCTGGACACCCCCCTGGAGATACTGATCAACATTGACCAGATCCCCCCTCAGGCTTCTCTTCTCCAGGCTGAACAGCCCCAGCTCTCTCAGCCTTTCCTCAGACCAGAGATGCTCCAGGCAGATCCAGGATGATGCCTCCAGGCATCATCCTTGCAGCCCTCCCCAGTAGTTCCCAGTCTCTCTTGAACTGGGAAGCCCAGACCTGGACCCAGAACTCCAGCTGTGGCCTCACCAGAGCAGAGCAAAGGGGGACAACTTCCCTCGACCTGCTGGCCTGACCCGTTGTGTGAGTTATCCCACCACGTCCCCGTGATCGCGGAGACTGTAGACAGACCTCCTGCCTACTCCCCGCGCTGCGTGCGGTGGTGCGCTGGCACGGCAGAGGCACCCAAGGGTGCAGAGTTCCCAGGCGTGGTAGGAGAGCTTTCCCCACCGCGCCCTGCAGGCACTTCCATAGCCATGTACGTGCCTTCAGGTGTGTGAGCGGAGGTTGGACGTGCAAAAACGCGTGTGAGCTGCCAGGATGGCGTTCCTTGCCGAGCAGAAAAAGCTTGTCTTCTGGCAAAAGGCAGCGCTGTGTGAGAAACTGCCTATTATTGGATGGACGCGGCATTTATCTTGGATCGTTCAACCTGGCTTTAGGGTCTGAGCCAGCGCCGTGCGTGCGGCTTTAGTGAAATAAAGACTTTATTTTACGTCTTTCCTGATGGAACCGAGTGGCTACAGCGGGGCTGGATTTCTCTCTCTCCTCTTTCGGCGTGTGTCTATATATATACCCCGTGACGTTGCGGGAGCGTTTGCTTTGGAAGAAATCTCTACGGCCGAGCCAAACCAAAACCCAGCGTGCGAAATAAAGCGTCCCTCTCTCGTCCCCTTCCTGGGAAGGGGGGGCCTGAAGGGTGGCAGAAGATCGTCACCTGGGAAGGGCAGGAAGCCTGCGAAGGTAAATGGCCTTTTTGCTGTTTAACCAATCCAGAAGGAACACCCCCACAAAATGTGAGCTTTTAATTACGGGGTTGTGCTGGGGGGTGGAGGTGTTAAACAGCGTGTGTGTGGGGGGGGGTGTGTTGTGGAAAGGACCTGGGAAACAAGTTGCTGGAAGCCTTTCAGTTTGAGGACAGCGCTCCTTTAACAATCCAGCTGCTTGTGTGCACGGCGGGGGGTGCTCAGGGATTGCTGCTCCCCCCCCAACCTGTTGGAGAGGTGCTACAGCAAATTTGAAATTACAGAGAGGCTTTTTCTTCCCCCCTCCCACCTTGTTATTGCACTGTGGAAGTGATTTTATTAGCGTAAAGCTGAGTTGTCTTTGGCTTCCTAAGCAATTCAGAGCTCTGGTTTCTCAAAAACTTCTCCAGACTTTTCACTTTGATTGTGCTCAGCCTAAAATAACAAATTTGGGCAGAAATTGTGTAAAGGTGTGGAAGGTGTAGGTGCGAAATAAGGCCGTTTACTTTTGGTCTAAGGACAGCTTTTCTGAGGCCTGAAGCTGCATTTGCTGCTTTTTGCTACCGGTGAGCTGCGGAGGACGCGGCAAAGTAACGCTTCGAGGCTTGAGGTTTCCTGAAGGCATCGAGCCGAGCGTGCTTGAGCGCTGCGTTGTTGCAGACGTACCCGTCGGTAAGCAAATCTAACAGGGCTGCGTAAATCAACGGGGCATGAAAGCAAGCCCACCTCTCTAGAAAGCGCAAGTATTTCACACCGCTCCTTTGTACTCCCTGTTAGGTGTTTTAAACTCGTTACAGAATTGGGGTTTTGTGAGCTGGAATTGCAGGGGTAAAACTGCTGAGAGTGGTTTTTAGAAAATATAACGTTTATCAGCAGTGGAAGGTCTGTGGAAATACTGTTCTGGGTTGGTCCTCTTCATGGGTGGGGGAGAATGATATCTTCTTACTCTCGGAGATCATAGCATGCGGCACAATGCTGTTGGAGTAGTTAAGAAGGGTCTTTAAAAAGAAATGGGCGGTTCTTCTGACTCAAGACACTGAGGGCACGGGCAAGGGTGGTGGTGTCCACAGTTTGGTGTCCACATCTACCCCACCCAGCTCGCGCAGAACCGGCTCCGCGTATTTCTGGGTTTGGATAATCCACCGGAGATAACCAAGAGGCAGTGGGGTATCCAGCAGAATGATTCCCCTCGGCTGTGCTTTGATCATATGGGGTCTTGGAAGATCAGCGCTGAGGTCAGAGTGGCCCGAGATGGTCTCCTGTGTGGGTTTTGAAAAGGTGTACATAGTCTTCACATCGTGACTGGTGTCAACTACAGAAACGCGAGGGTGAACATGGTAAATGCCAGCCAAAGCACATCTCATGAACATCGGGGGAAAGATACTGGGCCGTGGCTTGGTTTAGCAATTGCTGCTCTGTGTCCGCTGCAGCGTAGTGTGTGTACGGTGTAAATATCCTCTTAGGGCTTTTCACTGTTGAGGAAACTCCGAGTAGTTTCTCTAGCCTGTTCGTAGGTTGTAGACGTATCCTTGGCCATCAGCGCTAACTGTATCAGTAGGAAGCGAGTTGAAATGAAATCTGCGGCTTACCTGCAAATCAAATCCATGCGCCTTCATCCTTCTGAAGTGCCCTACTCCCAGAGAGGCTTAGCAACTGATACGTACGGAGCCTCCTCCGATGTGGATGGATGCTGCACTACAGCGGAACTCAAAATGCGCGGGAAGATCCAGGCGCCAGGTTCTGCCTGGGGTGCACATGTGGTGAAGGCTGCGGAGGCTTGGCTTTGGTGGGAGCAGGATGGTGATCCTTCAGGTGCCTGCTTGAGTGAGTACCCGGCGTTGTCATCAAGAACAACTTCAGGTGCTGGTAGGAATGCGTACGTTTGAGAGATATTATATTAGGAAGAACTTCTTCACGGAAAGAGTAGTGAGGCATTGGAACAGACTCCCCAGAGAGGTGGCTGAGTCGTCGTCCCTGGAGATCTTCAAAAAACGCATAGATGAGGCACTCCAGGACATGATCTAGTAGGCATGGTGGTGTTAGGCTGACAGTTGGACTTGATGATCTCAGAGGTCCTTTCCAAACTTAGTGATTCTATGATTTTATGATTCTGTGATATCATGAGTTGGGATTTGGGTAAACGCTGAATTTTTGGGGGGATATGTCTGCTAGGAAGCAGAGTTTTAATGGTCTGGTGGGAGGACCAGGCTGTCGTTTTGATGCTTACGCCGAGCTGATGCTTGTACTTCCTATAGGAATAAATTGGCCTAGAGGAAACGGCTGCCCGGTCTGTGTGTGTGTTCATTGAGCGGAAACCCATAAATGAGTCAACGGTCCCGTTTTAAAACAAGCAGCTGGAAGTAGAAGGTAGCGCCGGTGTTCCGTAATTCCTGCTGTAACAGAATCTCTAGTACTTTCCGTGTTTGCTTGAGGGGAGCATGTGAAGGCTTCCCCCATACGCCCTTTGAGCCTTTGGTGATTAATGGCTCAGGCTTCTGGAGCGTCATTTCTTCTTCCTTACTGCCCGGAATTTGTCTGGTCATCCTTTGAACCCAGGGAAAGTCGTGGCCCTCGCCGCATGCTGTGGGTGGAGGTCGCGAGGAGAGGACGCGTGTTGGGCTGACGGGATCGCGCACCTCGCCCATGTGTGACACGGAGATAACACCGACTGCGCGGCACGGGGTGTCGGGAATACGGCACCCTGTGGTCCTTGCAAACAGCTCCTTATCACATCTGTTGGGGTGTTCCCGTTGCCCTTGGGATGGAGGAAGTGGGTATTTGAAGCCCTGATTTGCAGTATTAATCCACATCATGCTTATTAATGAGTGAGGTGTTGGATGGGGGGGTAGGTGTGAGTCAGCGCCACGTGCCCCATGAATATTTACTTTCGGTTATGTAGGAGAAGAGGGAGCCGGAGGCAGTGATTAACTGATAAGTGGTTTGTGTTTCGTCTTCAGAGTCTTTGAGCGGGGTGTACGTCGTTGCGGGGCTGCTCCCTGGGTACGACAGAGCAGATGTGTGCTCGTTGTGTGAGCAGCGGGTGTCGACTGTGCGTTTGGGATAACTAATGGTCCTGCCGCAAAAAATATATTGTGAATTAAGGAGTTGGGGTTTTTTCCTGGTTTCTATTCTGCGTGACTCTTAGAGCGTGCAAGCACACACTCAGGATGTGGAGACTGGGTTAGTTTATCTTTAACAGGAAAAAACCCCCTCCACACCCAGGAGCCCTGCTGTTGAGTATTAACTCTTGCTTTGCTCTTGCTTTGCGTTGGTTTGGTTTCTTTTCTGGGCGGTGGGGTGGTGTGTGGATTGTTCTTTTGATTTGGGTTGGGTTTTTAAGATGCTGATTTTGCTTGCACTGGAAAGCTTTGGCTCCTTTTAGGTCTTTCAGGTTGATAAGAAGCTCCTTTGAGGAGTGAGAAGATAGCATCGGCAGACCATGCGGGTGGTATTTGCGGAGGGGTGCCCTTCTGCTGCTGGAGAACAGAGGGAAGGGGAGGAAGCTGAGTCTCTCCTGGCTCAGAGATCAGCGTTAGCACGATTTCAAACCTCACTGTTTTAACGCAGGGGTTGCCGTGCGTTGATAAAGCGTGTATTTCCTATAAACACCCTTTTTTTTTTTTCTGAAGGGAAAAACATTTACCTTGCCATGCTCTGCATAGGCCCAAGTATGGACATTTTGGGCCCGTTCATGCCTCATAAATTAGTGACTGGCTAGAGCCAGCCAGCCAGACTTAAAACAAGCGAGGGTATTTTCCTGAAAGGTTCTTGATTGCTCCTTGGATGAGGGCAGCAGCTGCATCTATCATGACGTGCCATGTTTCTGGGCAAGGCCAACTCCATCTGTCAGAAGCGTTAAAGAAGCCAGAGCGCCTGATACGCACCAGGCTACGGGCGTATGAACCCAGGAGCAAAATGTGGGGCAAATAACAAAGGAATTAACTCTTTGGTGGAAAAATCAGCGGTCCTACTATCTGCGTCCCGTTACAGCATTTGGGGAGGAAACAATCTGTCACCTGCGTGTCAAGAGAGACCTTTGGGTTGAGATTTTGGGTTCGGGAGAAATGCAACCAAGGTGACGTTCTCAGATGATGACTTCTTTAGCCAGAGGATTTTGACACATGTGGGTAATGAGACTTCCCTGAGGAAAAAGGTAAGCGGATCAGAGGATAGGAGTGGCCTGCAGGAGCTGGGAGCGCTGCTACCGGATGCAGGACACATCACGTGTGAGTAACGCCCTGCTGTGTGACGGATGTCCTTCCGGGTGAGGTGGTGAGTTTAAAAAGGGTGTCTTCTCTCCATTTTAGATGGAAAGCTTCACTCTTCTAGGTTAAAAAGTGACCATAGGGGTATTCAAACACTTCCTTTGAACGGGGTAGCTGATCGCTCGTCTCCTGTGTGGAAGTGAAGTGCAGCAACGCGGTGTGCCACCTTGGTTTCACTACTCTCGGCTCTGTGGAGGTGCTGGGCTCCACAGGGCAACCCCAGCTTCTCATGGCAGAGCTGGCACTGAGAAAACTGGGGGGATCTCTGGTGATCTGGACTGCCACAAGTCCATGGGGCCGGATGGAATCCACCCGAGGGTGCTGAGGGAGCTGGCGGATGTGGTTGCCGAGCCGCTCTCCATCATCTATCAGCGGTCATGGGTGACGGGAGAGGTCCCAGATGACTGGAGGCTTGCCAATGTGACACCCATCCATAAGAAGGG
>VWZZ01006883.1:30013-54196 GCA_013399095.1 Psophia crepitans | reverse complement strand
CAGATAACTAGTGACAGGACAAGTGGGAACGGCTGCAAGTTGCGCCAGGGGAGGTTCAGGTTGGAGATGAGGAGAAAATTCTTCTCGGAAAGGGTGGTCGGGCATTGGAACAGGTTGCCCAGGGAGGTGGTGGAGTCACCATCCCTGAGGGTGTTTAAGGAAAGGTTAGATATGGTACTTAGGGACATGGTTTAGTGGGTAATAGGTGGGGGGGGATGGTTGGACTAGATGATCCTTGAGGTCACTTCCAACCTTAATGATTCTATTCTATTCTATTCTTATTCTATTCTTATTCTATTCTTATTCTATTCTTATTCTATTCTTATTCTATTCTATTCTATTCTATTCTATTCTATTCTATTCTATTCTATTCTATTCTATTCTATTCTATTCTAAACGGGCCAGCATGGCCTTTAACCAGCAGCAGCAGAAGGATGCGCGCACCCTGCAGCCCAGGAGAGCACATGCGATGAGCACAACCAATTTTATCCGTTGACAAAGATGATGCGAGTTAGAGATGATGGAGCTTCTCTGGATGCTCCAGAGATGTCAACTCTTCCATGGCTGGCACAACACAAGTGGCGCGGAGGCAGCGAAAGGTCCTGTGTCCTGGCGCAGCTCCAGGACACGTGGGGATCCCACCGGTGTTTCCGCCTCCTTTTTTAGGGCTTTCAGTGACAGCGAGCGTGTGGGGACGCACGGGGTGCGTGTCTCCGCGTGCGGATTCCTCGGAGCTGTCGCAACGCGGCGGAGTCCCGTGACTGCGCTCCCCACGCAGCAGGGCAGCGAACTGGGAGCTGCCCAGGAACAGGTCAGCCAGCCGAAACACGGGGAGGTTGCACAACGGAAGGGAGGTCAGAGTACGAACACGTGTTCAGATAGCAAGAGCACAACATGTTTCTTCATTCGGAGGAGGAGCAGGGGGGGTTTGCAGCTCAGCCTCCAGAAGACGCTGGCTTGCTGACCAGGTTGTGCGGTCGTCCTCTTTGCCAGCGGTTTAAAATACACCTTCGTTCTTGCACACGTGCTCCAGCAAGCGGTGCTGAAACGAGCTTCTTTGTTGGAGGAAAGATGTTATTTTTTCTCTTTTTTTTTTTTTATTCAAGTAACTCGGTTCAACTTAGAAGCAGGTTGAGCTTTTTATAGGCAGAGAAAGAGAAGTGCGGTTTCCTCCGGACATCACTCCGTGAGTCACGCATTATGTGACACAGCATTCCTCTCTGGAAACTTAATTGCTGGAGCTGCTGAGTACCTCAGTACTCCAGAACCACCCTTTGTGTTTGATACACCTAAACACTTAACCTGGCATTTCTGGAAGTTATCTTAATAAATGCTTGATAGATTTTGTAGTCAAACTTTTAATGTTTGCAGTATATATTGGAACCCCATGACGGTAAATTTAATGACATGGCTTTTTCAGTTTCAAAAGCAACTGTCTCTTCTTAACAGCGTTGCGTGGCAGAAGCTGTAATGACTGTTAATGCTGTAACACAGCGGAGATAATAATAATAAACACTATTATTATATATTTTATTATCTATGTAAATCAAGTTTCAGGTCATTTCTCATTAGGAAAGATTATAGATTTAGGTGTGGGGGGGTGTCCACAGTTGCTGCTGCTTTCTTCTTTTTTTTTTTATTTTTAAGCTATGGCCTAAATCACGTGTTATATCAGAGAGGAATGTACCCATCTGCTGGTTGAAAACCCGCAGAATCGGGGTGGAGCAGTGATGGCCAGAACAAGTTTGTTTAAGTGACGAGCATTTTTTGCGTCTTTAATGAAGAGCTTCATTTCTGGACCGGAAAGCAGACGTGCCGAAAGGTCTCCGCCAAAGCTGTTCAAAACTAAGCAGCCTCCTCGAGTTTGTGTTTTCTTTGCAAAGACACTTCAGCTTAAGAAAAGTGGTTACAAACCCCCCAGCTTGGAGCTGGAAGGAATAATAAGCTTGATATAAATAATAAGCATCGGGATTTGTTACAGCCTGGCGCGGGGAGGAGAGCTGCTTGCTGACTCAGGAGAGAGAAACGCGTGGCTTTAAAAGTTGTCACCTATTTTGTGTCACCTCCAGAGGTGGGAGAAGGTAAAGCTCTACTCTGTGATATCTGTTCCTTTTAAACATTACTTTTATTTATTTCTTCTTATCTCTGCCTCAGGCTTCCTTTCTCTTTTTTACACCAAACCATTTGTATGTGTTTATGCTTTTTGTTTGCCGGCTGTGCCCGCAGCTCGGTTGGAGGCAGCGTCGCTGCTATTTTGCTCCATCTGGGTCGAGGTGCTTGGGCCTCGGGGCTGAGTTTGCTTGGCAGCGTGAACGATTAGGGTCGTTTTTTTACTCACACTAGGCTTTGTTTCCCACCGTCAGTGCTGTATTTCATCTGCTAATGTAGTACCTAGTTTCATTACTGACAGGCAAGGGGAAAAGTGACTCAATATAACCTGCTTACTCTGACTTTTTTTGATGTTTAGGCAGGTTTTAGCTGTCAAGGCAAAGCAGACCTTTCCCCAGCAAGGCTTTCGGAAGGATGCTCTCCTGCCGGTGGGTGCGGTGCTTGGATTACCGACAAACATTAGTGCAGGAGCTGGTGGTAGCTGTTCCTCTGAAGTGCCAGCAGTCCAATGCAAATCCAGCGCTGTGTCACATAGGTCATGTCCTGATCAGGAGAGAAACAAACGGGTCGACACTGGGTGGCCTCTCTCTTCTACGGGCGTTTTTATGGTGCTCGTCATTCTCATGGCATGGGAAGGTGGAGATGAAGCAGAGCAAGAGCTAAATAACCGAGAGCAGGACTCCCAGATGTTCAGTCCTATGGAAAAAAAATGATGTCATCAGTTCAGGCTGTCCTCCGTTTTAGCCCTTGAGCTAAATATGTCCTGGGTGAAGTGTGTGGGAGAAAAAAAAAAAAACCAACAACCACCTTTGCGAGTACTTTGGAAAAGTTGAAGCATTAAACATGTTTCTTTTCATTTGTTTAGGGCTTTACAGGGTATTAAGTTGTATCTGTCTGGACACATGCAATATTTGAATGCATAATGGTTAAACATGTTCCCAAAGCTTCCTTTTAATTACCTGTAATACTCGTCAAACTGTCGTCTCTTCTCCCTTCTGGCCCCACCTCACCCGTGGGAAAACAGGGCTGGCATCCTTATGCGCCTCGAGGTCGCTGAACCCATACAGGCCTGCATCACCGGGAGACCAAAATGGCAGAGATAAGGCCTGCTGGCGTAACTGAAAGCACTTCTGTAAAAGATGAATGCGTTGGTTGTCGGAAGGGAGTTATCAAGTTGGCCTTTGTCCTCACCAGGTGACTTCTGCTGTCCCACCAGGTGTGTAGGCACCCAAAGTGGACACGAGTGTCATCTGCACAACAAGGAATCCACGGCCTCTAGTGTGTCTTCTGCTAAATCCTTCGATTCCTTATGTAAATGCTCGGTGGGAGGGATTTATAGAATTGGTACCAATTAAATTACATCTAAGAAATCTTTGGGTAATGAGTAATTGCCAGTTCTACTCCAGAAAAGTAGGACGAGGTGGGGTGGGCGCATCTGTTGAGCATTACGGAGCTCAGTCCCTGAAAGGCCGCTGGAGAAAGGGGCCCAGGGGGCTGGTTGGTGGCTCACTTCAGTCCCCACTTCCCGTCTCTCCTCAGATTTTAAATAAAATGGGCTGACTTGGACTTGGCTCTCTGGCCTGCTGGAGGTACAGCTCAACTGTTAAGAGCCTTCCTCAAAGAGCTGTGAGGAAGGAGATCTGATGGTTAGTTCACCTGAGCCGGGCTCTGCCCGCTCCCGTGTTAATGACGATCTGCAGGAGAAGGGGAACGAGCCTGTGCGGTTTTTAATTCTTAAATTAGGGAACAAGCGATCTGAGAAAGGGACAGGTTGGACCCTTCAAGCAAAGTGCCTTTGTTTTGTTGATCTTTTAAAACAAAAGACTTTTTAAAATTAATTAAAGGCAGGGGAATTGTCTGGGCTCACTGACACAACAAGGTGCTCTGTTCTCCTTGAGCTGGTGCTTGCAGACATAACACGATGTCAAGAGTCCCTCATCAAAACCCTTTCCCCACCCCTCTCCTCACTGGTGGCTGAAGGTTGGTGATAAACCCGGGGGCTTTTTTTGGCTTCTGGACTCTGTGGAGGAGCTCTGATCATGGACGCGTCGCTACATTCCGTACCTGGCTGTCTACACAGGTGAGAAGCAAGGATGGATGGGCTGTGCCTAGGAGCACGTGTCTATTAAAAACAACCCAAACCAACTCCTTAAAAACAGAGTTTTTTCCGTATGACAGGGTTGGTATGGAGGTATTTCTGTATGCGGCTTCTAGAAATACTTTTTCCGCCCTGTATTTCTTCAACGGGGCTCTGCAGATTCCTCGGCGTCGCTGCCGCAGGTTCCCTCTCCTGGGGTGCCAGGAAAACCCGATGCTGCTCTTTGTTAGTGCCGGCGTCTGTTTTCCCCCCACGTTATTTCATCCCCGGGGTGGAACAGTTCATAACTCTTCATACGCCGCTGACTTTGCTCCCAGACAGCGTATCTTTTGCTTACAGCGGGCTGAGTAGAGTCGTTGCTCTCGCGTGAGCTGCTGGAGAAACCTCTGCCAGCACTGGCCGTCCCATCGGTGTCTCCAACATGTGGCTCCGCTCTGCTTCGGGTTGTGGTTTTGTACTCAGCTACACGGAGCTCCCCGCTGCCCTGCGGTGAGCGGCCCGTGGACGCGCTCCACCCCCCCGCCCCGCCGTGCTCTCCAGGGGTGCTTCACGCCTTCCTCTCCCGCTCGGCTTGGCGTGCAGGAGGTGCCGCTTTCCCCAGCCCTGGGTGCTTCCCGTCCTTGGTGGGTGCGTCTTTGGGGGCCCTGCGGGGGCCGGAGTGCTGCCGGCCTGGGACTCTGCCGCTGGTGGCAGCAGTGGGACGGAGCCAAAAGCTTTGTTGAAAGGTTGTGGAGTTTGTTGTTTCGCTTTGTTTTAGCGTGGTGAAATAATGACTTTTTTGGTCTTTTTTTTGTCGTCGTTTTTGTTCGGGGTTTGGTTTTTTCCCCCAGGGCAGGACTTAACATCTGGTATTTATATGTCCATTGGAATATGAATCCTTCCTCTCAGCACTGACTCCTTCAGCTTCACAGTGTCATCCTGAGTCTTCCAAAAGCAATACTAATGCGAGGCTTTGCCTTGGGTTGCTCACACACACTGAGAATCGACGGACCTGAATTTAACTTTCTTCATCCCCATTTTAGCTGTTATTTTGCTGGTAAACCCCCAAGGTGCTGCGAGGCGTTTACACCGGCTGCCGTAGGAAACCGCAGCCCTCCGGCCGGGCTGGCGCTCCCGTGTCCCTCCTCCGTCTCCTCCTCTCGGCCGCTGCTGACGCACTCGGCGGGGTGAGACAGCGTGGCTGGGGAGGGAGCGGCAGCAGCGGGCGAGTGTTCGCTTCGTCGCCTCCGGTGTGCCGCTCACCTCTCCTGCCTTTCCTTTCCAGGCGTTTCCCGCACGGGGCTGACGAGCAGGGGAGAGGAGCCCTGGGGAAGCCTGGCGTGACGTTGCTGCTGCTGCTGCGGGGAAGTTGGAAGGCAACTTTTAATTTGAAGGAAGTTCAGCTCGTGAGGGAGACGCCAGCGAGATCCTCGGGTCGGGGAGTTGCTTTGCCGAAGCATCGGAGGGATCGTAAAACGTTTCAGCTCGCAGAGGCCGTGCTGCTGTCTCCATCTCCTCTTGCTGTAAGTGTCGCGTCTGGCCGGCAGCTGGGAAGAGGACGAGTTGGCTGTTTGCTATCTGCTGCCTGATTTCCCTGCCTGAGTGGCTCTCCGGCTCTGGGTGATCCTGTTTTAGTTAAAAGGCGTGTTCGACCGCTGGTGAAGGGCCAGGGGCTGTGCGTCGGAAGCGAGCAGGAGGACTCTGATACAAAAAGATCTAAACTACGTCTTTTGGAGATATATTTTTTTTAAGGTGACACTTAAGCTCGTGGTTAGTCTCTTGGCGGTTGGTTTTGGTTTTTGTTTCCCAAATAAAAGCCAGCCAGGCTGCCAGCAACTGGGGCAGCATTTATCCAGCCCGGCGAGTGCCCCTGTATCGTGGCCGGGGTCCGGCATGTTGCCATCAAACAGGTTCATCTCTCGCCACGGCCAGGCGTTGCGGCGCGGTGGAGTCCCTCCGTGGTTTCTAGGTTCGGAGGTTTGGTTTGCAGCCCGCCGGCAGAAGGTAACCAAAGTTACGCAGCGTGGCGGTGACGCTTGCTTGCCCAAGCTAAGAGCGACAAGCTGCTGTCCCTTTTTGCCGTCTCGGGGACCTCTCCCCACCCCTTTGCCAGACATCCCTGGTGCGACTGCGGCGAGTGTTGGTGTGAAACAGCAGCAGCAAGAACGTTATATGAGGGGTTGGGTTTTTTTAGCAGCTGTGCACGGGACAAGGCAGCGCCATGAGACGGCACCGCTCTGGGTGTGTCATGGTGTCACCCACCGCGCACAAAGCTGAGCGCTTTGGCTGTAGAGGAGGGTGGCCTTGGGTGTACGGAGGAATGCGGTGAGTCACAGGGAAACCCCAGGAATCCTCTGGGTGAGCTGAGCCTGCTTCAGAAAGAGAAAAATAACTTTATCCGTAAGCTGCGTCTGAGATACAGCTACGCAGCTGAGTCGTTCCAGGGTGTGTGATCCTGTTTGTGCGCTCCTGGCGGAGCCGCCTTTTCTTCTCGTCCGAGACCTCTTTTGAACCGAATGCTTTAATCTGGGAGCTTTCTAACAGATTTACAGTGAGAAGTTGGAGGGAGAAAGTAGAAAGCCTGTGCCTGCAGTAGCTCATCTCTGTGTGTGTCTATGTATATTTGTGTGTGTATATATATACACATGCACACATATATGTACACATGCAGAGGAGCCACTCCAGGCATTGGTTTTTAGTCTGTGTTTGTATATATGTGCATGTGTGTATATATATATATAAATTTTTTTAAAGCTGGATGGGGTAAGCAAGCATAGAGGAGCATTAACTTCTTCCTGTCCTGTCAAGTAATACTGTGCCTGCTTCATTTATGAGTTGATTTGGTTCTGAAGGCAAAGGCAGGAGGACAGATCATAACAAAACAAGCTCTTATCAAATACCTGCTCGCCGGTAAATCATTAACACACAGCCCCAGTGCTTGTAAAAGCTGCTAAAGAGGTTCCTCACCCTGGAAGTCCCTTTTTCCGGGAGGTAAGAAGTGAAGTTCCTTGCAGATCTTGGCTTTGTGTGTGTGTTTGCTGCTGTCGTCGTCTCTGCGCTGGTTAATAAGGTGACGTAGTCCGGTGGATTAAGGGTGGGAGAGGATGTCCTCCCCGTGCATGGAGGACAAAGCGCCTTCCGAAGGGAGCAGCTCAAGCTAAGGCAGAGGGGGTGAACAGAGGCTGCTGGGTGGGATCAGCTTGTGCACTGCCGCCGTGCTGGGGGAGCCGCAGGTGGAACATGGCTTTTGTTTCATGTGAGCAAGGAACTTGAGCTCCGAAGCAGTTTTGGGGGCAGTGGGGAGGAAATCAGTGTTTCCACTCTTCATCGAAGTGACTCGAGGCCACGAAGAGTTTTCAACAAACCGGTGACTAAGACGTGTGGTTATCCACAAACCGACGAGAGCAGCGTTTCTTTCCTGGGCCGTTGCCGGTGCATGTCGTGGGGACCTGCCGCCTGCGCTGCACGTGGGCACGGGCCCTTGTGTTCCGTCGGGGTGGGCTTCCTCTCCCCTGACCTTAGCAGCAGCGGGCAGTCGCTGAGTCACATCAGGCTCTGCCGCTTGTCTACCTGTAAATACTGCAACTCATTAATGAAACTTGATTTTAAAGCAGTTTGTGGCTGATGAGCTCTTTTGCTCAGCAGCGTTGTTTCCTGGGATGCTGGGATTTGGATCTGTTTGAGCCGGGAGGGTTTTCTGTGCGTCTTGCCGTGCTTGATTCCACACCAGACGTCTGACTTCTGTTTCTGTAGGCATGTAAGAAATGGCTTTCTCTGAGGCATTTGATACTTAACAGTCGTACAGTCCTGACTACATTTGCTTTAAGTTTTGATTCATCACACTTGCCATAAGCCTGTTCTGTGCAAGTAACTGGCAGTACAGAAACTCTGCAGCGTGTGAGAACTCAGCCAGAGGTCTGACTTCAAAAAAAACCCAAACCTCAAACCCAACGGCCTGCATCGTGCCGTTCTGCGTGGCTCAGCACCGTGCGCAGCCTGCGCTCTGCATCCCGCGCCGGGTTTCCAGCCGCCTGCGAATGCTCCGAACTCCTCTCGCCGCTCAGGAAAGTGCCCTTTTTGCTTGGCTAGTTTTACAGGGCTGCTGCTGCACGTTATCTCTTAAAGCTGTCCTACCACGTGAGGAGGGAACTCAGGGCTCGCTGTGTGTCTGTGTTACACCTAATACCAAGCGCCTGGAGCAGGAGGTGAGTCCAAACCTTCCCCCGAGAGACGCGTTTGTGGAAGGAGGTCCTGCGCACACCCCCAGCCTCTCCCCTTGGAGTTTTTAGGGGCGGGAGGTGCTGATGGCTGTCTCAGCTGGTTTACACGAGCCAGGAGGCCGAGGGAGCCTCCGTCCTTTGGAGGAGTCAGGTCGCCATGCTTAGTGTTCAGTCAGAGCCGTTGGAGCCACGGGGGACAGGGAACAGGAGGACAGCCCCGCGGCCTCTCGGCTGCCTTAAACCGTGGGCTCGGGGTAGCCTTTAGGGGTGCCTCCGCTGCGCCTTGTGCGCTTGCTGCTGGCCTGTGGGTGGGTTTTTTGCCAGGGAAATGGGCCTGATGGAGCACTCGTTTGGCTCCAGCTGCTTTCTGCAGCTGTCGGCATGGCAGGGACGGTGCGGGGTGGGGGGGGCGCGGAATGGCTGGTTAAAAATAGAAGGGCAGATTAGGAAACTTGAGGTATGGTTTCAACATAGAGCTGGGCTGCTCTGGCAACTCGCTGCTGCCACCGAAAGGGGAAGGACTTGCTCATGCTCTGGGGCTGCGCGGCCGGCTGGTTCAGCCACCCAGCCCAGCAGAAAACCAGGAAAAGAGGAGTTTTTCCGCCGTGCGATCACCCTAGGGCAAGAGAGGAGGGTGGGGGTACAAGGCAGGAGGGAGGGGATGCCTCCCACAAAAGGCTGGTTGCACTCTGCCGGCACAGCCAACCCAAGCCAAGGCGCGCAGGGGCTGGAGCGGAATTGAGGTGAGCAGCTCGAACACTTCGAATCGGGAACGCCAGCTCTCCTGCCTGCTTAGGTCGGGTTTAAAATCAGAGGCGCGGCGTCGCTGCCGCTAGCAGGGGCTGAGCTGCTTCGGGTCAGTCTGCCCAGGTTAAGAGCAAAACCTTGAGGAGATTTGCTGTTTGAATTGTGCACGTTCTGGTAGTTTATAGGGAGAGCTGGAGCAGTTGGGGAAAAAACCACGTAAAAAGTAGCAGGGCCTTAATTTCACCTACTAAATGTACATGCCTTGCTGGGTTATATTATTACACCCTTATAAAAGACATTATTTTGCAATAAGCGTGTGAAGCGTCAGGAGAAAGGTAGTCAGCAGGCACGCCGAGGGTAAATACATGATGTGCTTTGGAAAGGGCAAGCTTGTCAAGCCCTGCTGTTAGGAGATGGCCATTAGTGCAGTGTTCTGTCAGCAGCTCTTCACTGGGTGCTTGTCACCGGTCCTTGGAGCTTTGTCTGGATGTATTTTGTGTGACCTTACCTAAAATAAGGGCAAAAACCCGTTTAGGAAATTCTTCTTTTCTTTGCTGAAAAGTTTGTTTCCTGATGCTTTTTTTTGTTTGGTTGGTTTTTTAAGTTTGGGGATGGTTTGGTTTGGTTTTGTTCTGTTGTTTGGGGGTTTTTAATTTATTTTTTTTTATCTTTAACTCTGTCAGTCTTCAGAACAGGCTGGTTTCTCAGGCTGCCCCCTGGCTCAGACGAGCTGCTGCTGTCGTATCATTCCCGGCCACACGCTGATAACCAGCGGGCCATCCTGTTTGGTGCCAGATGACAAAGGAAATACCCAGGGGCATCTCAGATGTCCCAGATATCTGGCCTGGGTGCACCCTAAAAACCAGCAAACGCTCTGTACCAAATACTCCCTGCGCGGGACGTGGGAGAGGGCAAACAGCAGTTAGTTCAGCATAACTAAATAATGTTTTAGCTATATAATATTTAGCTCAGAAAACCTGTGAAATAACACTTTCCCTGGGCAAATGGCTCGCAGACAGATGGCGTTTATTCTCTCCCAGGAGCTGTAGATACAAGCTGGGTACAAGCGTATCCAGAGCTTGAGGGAATTTGGTGTCGCGCCAAATTTGACCTCTTGATTTGTGAAGTGGAATCCTTCTGTCTTTTGAAAGTGAATTTAAGAATTGAAGTTACTCTTTCAGCTCTGGACAGAAACCCTGAAGACAGGCAACTGGTGTGACTCGGTGAAGTTTCAGGGTGCCTCAGCGTGCTTTCTTCCTCGGTACTGGGCTGCTTCTCATAACCAGCAATAAAAATCGGTCCCGGCGATACGTGTAACACCGTTCTCTTGCCGATTTAAAAGACCACTTCAGTCATCGAGCAGATACTCCACCAGTAAGAATGCTGACACTGTTACACTTCATTAATTTTTAAAAACTGTGAAGTCAAACCCAGTTAAATCCAGTTTATTTGTCTTGGGGAAGCTGGTGCTTCGGGGTTGGTGAGCACTGACATTGAGGCTGAGGAGGGTTTGGTGGGAAGACCACTGGCTAGTTAGTTCTGGTGCCACTTTGATTTCGGTTTCTTGGTCTTCCCAGCTCTCTGGGGTTTTTCCTGACTTGTAATTCCTTTTGTGTTTTGAAATTTTCTCTTTTAATCTCAGCCACGTGCTTTCCTTTGGGGACATCGGTTTGTCTGTTCTGAACTAGTCCTACCCTACCTAAACCCGCAGCGAGATCCCGGCAGCGTTCAATCCGTCTGTGTGTCATGCTTGGATCAGAACAGCAAAGATCTGACCCGGGCGAGCCTCGAGAAACCTCATTTTGTGCTTGTACGGTCGTGGAGGGAGAACAGAGAGATGTTTCGGGGGGCGAGGGTGTCTCTGGTCCTGTTCGAGTTGCAGCTGTGAAAAGCAAATAAGACATTGCGAATGCAAAACGAGAAGCGAAAGCAGCTTTCTGTTGGGTCGGGGTTCCTTTGTCCCTCGGTTCTCCTTGCGGTTTCGGGAAACGGAAGCTGTGGAGCCGTTTGCTGGGGACTGGCTGGGTTTTGGAGGCGTGAAGAAAGTCTCCTAGGGAGGCTACGGTAAACCCTTGTAACCCAGGAGAGCAGCTTGCCCCTTTTATTTGCTGAGCTGCTAAATAGCCGTAAGCAACCCTCTCCCAAACCGTATATCTTTTTAAAAGATAAAAATATCTTCCCTGTATAATAAAGCTGTAACAGTCCAGCAAAGGCACTAGTTGCAAACATGTCCCCTGAATGCGGCGGCCTGGCTTTTGCAACTTGTGAGAGAAAGGTGGGAAAAGGATCGATCCAGTCATTCAGGGTTACTTAAGCTAAAAGCACTCGGCTACTGAATTAGATTTTTCTGGGAGAAAAGCAAGGCGGGCTCAGGCTTTTGTTAATGTTTAATGTTCTGTAACGGTCTTCCCGGGCGTAATTGAGCCATCAGCGCAGAAGCGATCCCATCAGAGGAGTTTATTTTGAGGGATTACAGAGCCGGCTGTGGCTTTCATTTCACTGCAGCCTGAGCTAATTGATGAACGGGGCCATAATTTATTTACAGTCCTCAGGATCCTTTCGGACCGATTCTGCTTCTGCTAAAAACCCAAGGAAGAGGAGGAGGAAGAGGAGGAGGCTGCCTGGGACTCGCTGGCGCTGCTGCCACTTTGTCTGTCACAAAGTTCTTTACAGTAGCCTGCCCTCTGTTTGGGGTGATGGTTTCGCACGGCCCCGGCTGTAGCGGCCTCTCTGTTTTCTCCACTGACCTTTAATGCGGAGCGTGTGCCGCTCGGCTGCAGGGGGTCTGACACGCCGGGCTGAAACGAGCCACAGAGGAGGGGGGAAAGGAGGGAGGAAAGAGCGGACGCTACTGCTGCTGAGAGGAGGAATAAGGAAGAAAAAAGCTCCGGAGGGCACGACCACCCACGCTGTCTTTTGTCTAGGGCTCGGTTTGGGGTGAATACTCCTGATTTTTGCCCTTCCTGATTTGGCTAGGTTCCAGCGTAGTACAGTTTGTCTCCTACAGCTTGCTCTGCTGGTGAATCCTGGGTCTGCATCCATAAATCCAGCTTTATACAGAGCTTTGAAATAGAGAGGAACCCCTGCACCTCTTGACACAGGTAAGCAGAAGTGATTTTATACTCGGAAGTCGCTTTGGGCATGAAGATGGCTTTGTTCTGTTGAACCCCTGATGAATCAGCCGTGAGCTGATGTGTGGCTTCTGTTTTACCCCGTGCTTGGCGCAGACCTACTATTTCTGGAGCTTCAGCAAAGACCTGTTGAGCTTTATAGTCCTGTATGGTGGGAAGGAGTAGGTGTGGGGTCCCTCCAGAACCTGAGCACCGCTGCCTTGGAGCTTCACCTGGAGCAGTTGCCTGTACAGCGAAGCGCAGTCTTCATCCTGAACTCGTTCATCTGACTGCAAGTTAAAGGCCACCTCAAGTCTACTTAGTGAATACGGAGTGGTAAAAAGATAACCTGAAAAATATTTCAGACCACATCCTAGTTTTCAAGATGAAAGGTGGGTTTCAACTAGATACACAGATAGTTTTCATGACTGAACTTGGTGAAGGTGCTGGCCGCCAGTTGTTTGAAGGCTGCTGTGATTTTTGAATCAAGTTTTGCAAATATGAGAAAGGAAAGTACGTTGTAAACGTGAGCACCGCAGCAGCATCATTTGTCAGTCTGCTGCTGAAATAAAAATAAATAGAAAAATAAGAAAAAGGAAAAGGAGATGTCAGTGCTTAGGGGCAAGTCTCCCACAGGGAGCTGTTACTCTTCCCCGGGGAAATTTGCCCAAGCAACACTTCTAACTGCTAACGCTCGAAACTGTGAAGACGTTGGATTTGCGCTCACGTGCGTGGCGAAGTGCTGGAAAACAGGTACAGCAGCGAGGTCGTGGCTGTGGTCGTATCTTCAGGCAGCTTGGCACAGAGATCTGGCGGAATGATTGTTACAGCCGGTTAATTAATTACCAGACTGGTGAGTGTCCTGCCACCCCGTTTGGTGGAGACCCACATCAAAAACCAGCAGATGTTTGTCTTGAGGTTTAATTCTGCCTTTCACCCGTTCGGCACCGTAAATAATACCTGAACCAAAGTGGTTTCTGCTGTTTCTGGGTAGCATGGACCAGGAGGGTGAATAGAAATGCAACACTCGTTCATATAAAACTTCCTGGCCTGCTAACCGACCCCGAAGTCCAGGCCCTCCGTTAGGGGACATGAGTCCCCTTGTCCTCAATGATTTACGCAGCATCTGCAGTAACAGGGCCTGCTGCTCCTGGAAGTGCACGCATTGATACTGTACGTCTCCGCCTGCCCTTCATATTTTATTTAATGAAGAGTGTAAGGAAATTGGTTACTTGGCAAAAAATGGCTTTTAGCGGACGAAGGAAATACAGGTTTCCGTGTGCGTGGGGCTCCCCTCCCCGGTGGCTGTACCACTCTTTCTCAGGAGCTTTCTAAATACCGATCCTTCCTCGTTACTCCTCCAGAAGTTGAGGAGAGCCCTCAGCCCTGCTGTTGCCAACCCATCTCCTGCAGATCACCTCGTGCCCTCTGGGGAGGGCAAGAAATCCCCAGAACAGATGGGATCCTATATCCTCCTGCTCTCCCATAGCCACTGGCTTTCCTGCTCCCGGATCGGCGGTTTTCCCCATAAATCTTAATTCACGTGGTGCTGTGTGTGGCACCTCTTGGCCTTTCAGGCTGCCCATCTGCAGATGCAGCGGCTGGACCTGATGGGACTTGATGGGAGATGCTGGGAGGTCAGGCTTTTGCAATTTGCCTGCGCAAGACCCGTTCAGACCAGCACAAGTTTTTCTCAGGACCAAATTAAATCAAGTCCCTACGCTTGTTGCACTAGTGACGAGAAATAAAAACTATCAGAAGACGCTTTTTTTCGGTGCTGTTGCTGTGCCACGTCGGGTGAGCTGCGTATTCCATCAGGATTTCTGCTACGGTACCTTTATCCCCTCACTCACATTAAATATTTGTGAATGTGGCTGCTCTCAGACCCGACGAAAAGGTTTTGGAGTGCCCAAGGACAAATAATAATATACTTGATGTTAAAAGCAGATTTCAGGTGGATTTATGTTCTGAGCAATCTCTGGTAATGCAGCCTCACCTTCACCCCCACAAAACCCATCCAAGCCACAACAACAACAAAACGCACTCAAAAACCAACCACCCCCCCCCATGAACCAACAAGCCCCAGGTGCACAGAATTACTGTGACTCTTTAATAACATTTTACAGGACTTGGTCTGATCCTTTCCTAAATTGTACTGTTTTCCTCCGTCGGTAGTCATTTCAGCAGCTCGGTGCTGCTTGCAGGAGAAGCACCGGCACTGACGGAGGACTGATGGTGAATTTTTGTCATCTTTCTCCACAAATGATGATTTATTTTTTTTATGGACTCTTATTAATATGCCATATTTTATCAGGTTTCGAAGATCTTGGCTATGCTCTGAGGATTTATGTGAAAGAGGCATGTCAGAGCACGGTTCAGGGATAGTCCTGCAGAGCCAGTCTGACCATGGGATGGGTAGGTAACGCAGCAGCAGTGTCAGGTCGGCCCCCATTTGCTTTGTACTCTTAAAATATTCTGGTTACTAACGTGTTTAGGCGGCGTATATACATTTCCTGGGCCTCGAGGGAATGCTGCGCAGTCGTGCAGCCCGTCATGAGGCGGCTGGATGCGGTTTCACTGGCGTCCCGCTCTTAAGGGCTCCTTTTCAGAGGAGTTTCTGCCCTGCTGTCACATCCTAACCCCTCCACCGCTGGGATGAGCCCCGGCGCACTGGAAACATCTGCGTAATTGTGATTCCCTTTTTTTGTTTTCTTACGCAGGTACGCAGCAGCGGTGTTGCATCCTGCTGGACATCTCTAGAATCTTCTCAGTATTTTCTCAGCCCAGTGTCTTCTCAGCCCTCCTATGGGGAGGGCTTCTTCCCAGCCAACCTTTTGCATCTTGCCGCTGAAGGTTGATTTACAGGAATATTGCACTCTCCTGCGTGGCCGCTGCTTCCATGATCTGCTTTGCCATTCATCTTTTAGCTTCGGCCTCGGCAGCTTTTTCCAGCTGTGCTCTGCTTCTCCTGCCATCTCCCATCCTTTCCCACCAGTCAGCGGTGACTCTGTGGCCGACACTGGTCCGTCGGGGAGAGGGGAGCGTCGCTCCGCACGGCGAGGCAGGTCAGAGCTCGGCTCTTTCCGAGCTGCACCTCATCAGCTGAACCGCCTCGCTTTCGTTACGCCTTGCTTTCGTTAATCCGGGCTTCACCCATCTGCTTGCAGAAAGCTCCGGCATCTGTGGGACGGCTGCTGCAAATCCTTCCTCCTCTCCCTCCCGTCTCGTCTCCGAGCAATTCGATTCGCGTGCTGTGAGCGGCGTGCAGGTGGCTCGCTGCAGGGAGCTGCAGTTGTGGCGTGCTCCGTAAAGCGTCCGTGCTGCGACGTAGTCCGCGGACGCTTGCGTTGGGGTGGATCCTGGAAGTGACATTATGTTTGGTGCAGTGCTACGAGCCGTTAATTCTGGATTTTGAGGAGCACACAGCTCGGTTAAAGCGTTCAGACTAGTAAGGAAACTTTGCCAGAGGCTGATGGGCTGGGTCTGATCCCTCCATCCCAAGAGAAGAGGTATCACATGAACATCCATCTCCAGGCATCTGGTTTAAGAATTTTTAATTATTTCTGGCTGTGAAGTGTGAACGAACTGCTGGCTGAGCTTTGCCCCCTGTTTCGAGTCACTTTGCAGGAGTTTTACGGGCTGAGGGTGGGGAGTGGGTGACAGTGTTCCCCGGGTGGGGGAATTGGTGAGCTGAAATGCTGTTTTCATTAAATCCTATTTTCAAGTGTAGCTTAATTTCCCTAACACGAATGCAAGCTAGTCGTACTTACCCGGTACCTCGAGCTGAGACCCTCCTGTTTGGCTGGAATTACAGGTGACTTTTTTGAACTGATTTAATTGAGGCGTTCAAAACCGACCGGTTCAGCACGTGAATCTGCTATGCGATCATCCCGCGTTCAGTGCGCCGGGTGGCGGAGTCGCCACCTGTGGAAGAAAGGACGGCCGAGAGCCGCCTGTGATACTCCCTGGGATCAGAACGGGAGTTTCTGGGTGGCTAGTGGACATCTCCGTAAAGATATTAGGAGAAGGTGACGCAGGGACGTCTCCTATGCTCCAAGTGTGTCATTAGAATAATAAATTAAGAGGTAATTGGATGTCTGCAGGAACTTCTGAGCCTTTCAGTTGGTTATTGACATACTCCTCATTTCCAGAACAGTTAGACAGCAGGCTACAAGTTTCTTACCTTTCCTTACTTGTGAACGTAGTTGATCATAGCTCTGAGCTGAGAGGAATATTTAAAATATTAAGTACTTGGCAGACTTTGAGCCCACTATAATGATGTCAAGTGATTCTGGAAATTGTTTGCTACCTGTTGGTACGCCCGGTTGCCATCACTGGCAAACGTTTGGTTTGTGCTCTTAAAATATCTGGCAACTGAACACGTTAGGGACGCTTAATATTTGAGGGAGGAAGCTTCTGCCTATCTGTTCTTTGGGTTCGATGCTGAACGTTGTCAGGAGGAAGATTTAAGTAGGATTTGCCGGCGTCACAAAGTGATTGGGAGGGGTGGCACGTCTGGCGTAGCGCGGGAGCAGCTGAGTATGGATAGCTGGCGGCATTAAGATCTGGAGCCTGATGCAGAGGTAAATCTACTTTTCAGCACTGGGGGAGGAATCTCTTGGGTTTCTGAAGGCCAGATTCTGAAATGAGGAGCTTGTTGCAGCATCAAAGCGGCGCCTTTGGTGGTGGCAGCAGCAGTCCTGAAACACCAAGCGATAATCATGAAATTACCTACGAGAGGCAAAAAACTGGGGGCCCTTGGAGCGGGGAACGGAGCTGCCCTGGATGGCCATCCCTTCCGGGCACCGTTGCTTTCGAAGAAGGAGATGCTGGATGGCTGGGCTGGGGAGGGGAGAGGATTTGTCTCTCCAGCCGCTCTGGATTTTGCTGAATGAACATGAGCGTGCGTTTGCCAGCGAGCCGGACGCCGACAGTGGCGGATCACGGCAAACAGCGAGGTTTGGCATCCGCGCGACTGGAGGCGACGAGAGTAAAGAAGGTGGCTGGAGGTTGGCAAGCGAGCCGAGGGGTTCTTCTTGCTTGTAGCATTAACCACGAAAAGAAGATGCCAGGGCACTTCATCTGAATTTTCAGGAGGTCTGGCTCTAGTAAGACGAGTTCCCAGCGTACAGATTATACACCCAGAACTCATTGGCAAGCAAAAATGCCTGTTTTTTTTTCTTCTTTTCTAGCCTTTCTTTGGTTTCTGGTTGTTCCAGACCAACTGTGTGGTAAGAGTCCTCCTCTCCTTCCTACAGATATATGTCTTCCAGATCTAAATATTTTATTTATGGTACAACGCTGAACCAGGTATTGCCTGAGAAGAGGAGGAATATATGTTCAAAAATTGGATTAGCACTACAGATACCAGAAATAATCTTGAATATTTGTGGTGGTCTGTCTTTCAGGCAGTACGCGTTACGTGTGACTGAATTTTTTGGTCCAACAAGGGTCACAGCATTGCAACTGAGTAACATTGCTGGTGCGCCGTTGGGGTGGGTTTGGGAACAGTAGCAGCTGAAACGCCGAGAACAGCGTCTTGCGTGGAGATAGCCGGGTGTTTATATTTCAGCTCTCGGGGCTCGGAGGCTTTTTGGCCTGGGTCTGATGTGGTGGACTTCAAAAGTTAGGGTGTTGGAACGAAAACGTTTCTCTCGCCGGTGAAATACGGAGACATTATTCTAGGCTGGGATTCCAAGCGTGTAAACTTACTTTGCTTTTGCTTTATCTGGGAAAGGCACTTTGGAAGAAGCAGCTGTTGTGGTCTGGATGCTGTCTGATACCTGTCCACTACCAAACCCAGATATTAAGCAAAAACAGTCATTAATTGATGTAAGCCTTCAGCAAGGCTCTGTTTTCACTGTACTTTCTGCCAACTTGCTTTTTTTTCCCCCATCTGCGTGGCTGGTTTGGCAAAATACGCTGGAGTAAGCGTTTCAGAGCCGGGTTCCCGTCAGTCACAAGACCGTCCTCGGCTTCCTGAGGAAAAAACTTCCCTCTTTCTGTTTTGACAATTTTGGTAAATTTTTTGGCTACCACTCGGATTCCCGGAGGCTCGCCGCAGATCTGACTTTCTAACAGTACCTGGCTTTTAGGTTAAAAAAACCAAACCTACCAACAACGACAAACACTAAAAGGAAAAAAAAACTCCAACCAAGACAACAGCAAAAAACCCAACCCCAAAACACATTTCCTTGGTTAACGGAGTTAAAATACGGAGCGTCTTAAGCGTTTAGTCTCTCCTTACTTTCTCGTTTCCATCCTTCTGCCCCATTTCTGTGCCAGGGTGAGGGGAGGGAAGAAAAAAAATGCCTTTTTTTGCCTTTTTTTGCTTTTTCTTTGCTTTTATTTTGCTTTTTTTTGCTTTTTTCAGTGTTTCATCTGCTTTGCTTCAGTGGTCTTGTGTGCAACTAAATATGAGGAGGTTTGGGTCGTTTCAAGAGGAAGGCAGGTATCGTTTCGTGCTCTTTAGTGCCGGAGTTAGCTCAGAGGTTGCACGAGGACACGGGGCTCTATTTCCAGCTCTGCCCTATCTCCGGCTGACCCAGATCCCGAGGCGTAACACAGACGTGTGTTTAGCTGTGCTGGAGAGGACAGCCAGGGCTTGCTGCTCCCCGAGCCCAGAGCCCAGAAACACTTGGGGTTCCTTCGGCCGGGAAACCAGATGTGCAAGGTTTGAGCGCAGCGCATGTCAGGGTGTCTGGGGGGGGGTTGGTTTGTATACAGCCAAGAAGCGACTGATGCGGTGGGTGGGTTGAGTCCTGCTGTAGGAGGCTTTGCTGAAGAATTAAAGATCCCGGCGTCGAAGCAGATTATCCGTGTGTAAGGATTTGTGACGGTCCATTAATATTTTCGTGCACCCCTTTGCGGGTGGAGGGCTGAGACGGTGCAGACCCGCTTTCCCTCAAGGATAATATTCTTCGGGGTTGGGTATAGTTGTAGGTTGTGTTGGGTTTGCTTTTCCCCAGTGCAGATTAACTTCGTGACGGTCTTTGCCTCGTTCCTGCACGGAACTGAAAGCATTTGGGGCAGGGAGTTGGAAAGTGGGTTTCCTGTTGGATCCGGTCAAAAATAAGCTGTTATTCATCCCCACCTTGTTGCAGGCGTTGTGTTACTTCAGGACTGAGGCGTTGGGATTGTGGTGCGTGGTAGAACAGAGACGTGTGCCTGGGTTATCCCCGCTGCAGGCAGAAAGCCCGTAGCTGTTGCTGTGGGTGCCAGCTGAGGCTCTGCCCCCGGCGCCCGGCTCTTCCTCCTGCGTTTGAGGAGACCTTTTTCAGCCTGAAATCATCGTTCGTAACCGAAACCAGAGGCAGGACCTGCCCTCTGCAGCCCATCCTTTCCAGCCCCACATCACTCGAAGCAGGATGTCCGTAGTGTCAAAACAAAAGCCCTGCTTAGCAGCCACTCCCGTGATGGCACTGCTGGTAAGGTGAAGCTTTCTTGTGAGTGTCTGCTGGTCTCCATCACTACTCCCAAGCCCGAGGAAGAAGAAGAAGGGGGAGGAAGAAAGTTGAGCAAAGAGGGCTACGAAGAAGCAAAAGGACGAGGCTTCGTCAGCTTTGGAGGGGAAAGGTGTCGGTATCACACAGACCGTGCGTGTGCACCTTCACACACGCGCACGCCCGCGATAGGTGACGCGTTTCTGCAGCGGAGGTACCCGCCGGCAGGGTTTCCCCTCTGAAGAGGAGCTGTTGGCTTATTCAGGTTCGATGCAAGAACTTTCGGTTTGAAGTCCTTGCCGCCGAACTCCGGGCTTGGGTTCGGAGGGGGTGGTGTGCCGAGCTCCCCGCCTGGGAGCGAATTTTCATTTCGTATTTTTTTGTTAAATTAGGATTGGAAATATATGGTGGCTTTTTTTTTTTTCTTTTCCTTCTTTCTATAGAGTAATTTAGAAAAAATGGACTGCTCAGGGATTTATGTAGTACGCAGGCAATTTTTTTCCTCTCTCTGAAGCTGCGTAAGTAGCTATTTAGGGTACGTGGGCTTTGCTTCCCACACTGATCCCAGCCTCTTTTCATAGTAGTAACTCTGCTTGCTCTGACTTTGTGTCCGCGGGACAACGTTTTCCATCTTGGACCCACCTTAGAAACCTATCTTGGAGCTCTGCGAAACTCGGGAGCCCATCTGCACCTCAGTTTTATACTTCCAGATGCTTTCTGTTTGCATAGATCTGTATTTACAGCACAAAACCAGCTTTACTGTAATGTTTTACCACGCCAGCAGCCCCTTGCTCACTAGCCTCGTGCAAGGGGTGATCTCCGGTGTGGAGGCAAGGCTATCCTGGAGGGAGGGAAGCGTTTCAGTACGTTGCTTGAAAGCTCGTGAGTGATACCCAGCACGTCAGTTGTGGCAGGCATCGCTTTTTTGTTGCAAATCAGTGTGCAGAGGGGCTTTGCAAGCGCAGGGCGGCCAGTTACTGAGGTGTTGAAGCGATGATAAAACGCCCGAGATGAGGTGAGTGTCGCTGTGACTCAGCCCCTGCTGTTACACACAGTTTGTTTTGTGTACTGAAAATGCAGAACGAGAGTTCCCGGCTCTCATCCAGAGTATTGGGTCTCCGTGTGACTTCTCCTCACTGGGGGTTTTGGGGAAGTCGCTTGTGAGTTGGTTTCATTGAAACTTCAATCCCTGCAGCGGCCGATTTTCTCCCGCTTCCGTGCGCGCGCACATCATCAGCGTGCGTCTCGTTTGTTTTCCAAGGGAGAAAACGTCACTGTTTTATCTTCAGACTCTGCTTATCGCTGGACCTTGCTGGTTTTCACGCTGTTCTGTACTCGTGCTTTTGTCGTCTCCGCTTTCCTGGCGTGTTTGGGGAGGATGCTCCGTGCCCCTGGCAGCGCTCGAAAAATCTCCTTGGCTCCTGGTGAAGGAGCTTGTCGCGCTTTCTGAGGCGGCTGGTTATTTTACTGATTTCTGTAGTGACTGTTGCCTTGGCAGCAGAGGTCCTCGCGTGGAGAACAGGAGCGCTGTACAAGCAGGGGGAAGGCATGGTTTCATTAGGAAAGCCTTCGGTTTTGTTCGATCGGGTTTCAAAGTGCTTTAAGAGGAGACTGAAGATGAACAAACCGATTTTGAGGGTCTCTGTTCGCTGTTTTAGGTGGAAGTGGGTTTGACCAGTGTTCATTGCCAGGTGTAACGCGCTCTGCTTGCAGGTTTAGAGGTAGTAGGGAACGGCGTGCTGACCTGTAAGCCAGCTCCGGGGCTGGGAAGGCAGGTTCCTGCTCCGTGCACCCCGCTGCCATCCCAGGCAAAGTCCCGTGCTGCCCTCCCGGGGGATGTCTGTCACTCGCTCTGCGGTGAGCCGGTGGACTTTGAAGGGAAATCTGGGACAGCGGTGTCCACCGTGAGTGCTCGGTTATCCTCTGAGCAGACCGAGAGGCAGAAGACTGCAGAGCTTTCTGCACCGTGGCCGCCAAGTCGAGTGCAGAGGCGTAGCCAGCTGATGGTTTCTTTGCTGGTTATCGTGTCCTTCAACCACAGAGGTGGATGCTCCTGCTTTCGGTCCTCGTGCCCGACTGCACCTCCACAAAGTGCTGCAGCAGAGAACAGGTCTTGATATGCGGGGTCGTGTCGTCCGCGCTCGAATACTTGCTTAACCCGCTGGGGTGGCCGCGGTCACGGTGTTACAGCCCTCGTTACGGACAGGTTGAAGTGGTGGTGGGAAGTACTCCCTGTGGGGAAAAAGATCTAAAAGTTTTGAGTTAGCACTTCAGTGTTTGCTGGGAACAGGGGAAAAAAGGTCCCGTAAACACACGGAGGTGGGGGCTGGAGCCCTTGCTGGAGTTATTTTATCCTGCTCAGTCCTGTGGTATGGGTGTTTTGAGATACCAGTTTTACACAGCCTGCAGTTGGTATTATTATGATAATAGCATTGTTATTTATGATTCGTTAGCAGCTACAGGCTCCTTAGCGAAGGAGATCTGCTGCGGGTGGAGGGAGCGTTTCAGTCGCCTGGCTCTGGGTGACAACCCCGATCAGAGCTGGGGAGGTTTGGGTGTGCGCCCGTGCCCCCGCCCATCCCCCTGCCTGGCTGGGGCTGTGCGACCAAGGTCACCCGGTGGATGTGCCCATCCCCAGCTTCTGTCTGCAGCTCTGGTGGACAGAAGACCTTCTGTGCAAGCGAGGGTCCGGTGAGGGCTGTTAGTCTCCAATATTGTTTCTCCAAACCTCACCCGGTCAAGCTGTCGTGAACCCGCGACAGAAAACAAGGCACTTTTATTGTGGCAAGCTGGAAGGTGGTAGAAAGAAGCTCTTTTGCCTGTTCCTCCCCGGTTAGACAGGCTGTGAAATGGAGGTTGGAACGAAACCTGTTCTTTTGAAATTTTAGTTGGTTTTTCTCATTTTAACTCTCAACAAAAACAACTCGGTGGCCTGCGTCCTTGGCAGGGTGTTATCTTTCCTCTAAGCCTTCCTCCCGTAAGTATCGCTTACTCTGCTGTTAGAAAAGGGGCTCGATTAGTGATTTACACGCTGGCGGTGTGCTGGCGGCGGACTGGGATTGCACCCAGCCAGCGCTGCACTCATCCTCCCAGGAACATCGTCCGCGAGAATTGAAACTCTCTGCTCAGTAGCTTCTTGCTGAACCCCACGCCGTCATGGTCCGTCCATCCACGGAGGACGAGATGGGGTGAAAGTGGGTCCCCCTGTGTATCCACGGAGGACGAGATGGGGAGAAACCGGGTGCCCCTGTGTGTGAGATGGGGTTTCTCGTTTTAAAAACCAACACTCTTAGGGGAGACACATTTTATATTCCATAAAGACACAAGAACTGGAGCCGAGCAATCTTTTATTCTTCTGTGTGGTCCCTCTAACAGCGTTACTGATGGTGAGTTTAAAGCACGAGCAGGTTTCTGAATTGGTAGTGGTTTCTGGCAATATTGCCCAACCCTGTGGTTTTACTGCAGGACATTTCTCCCAAGGCTGCCAGGCCAGGTATCATGGGGTTACACCAGCACGTTATGACTCTTGTGCCAATATCAGACTAATCTTTGCAGTTGGCAACAGATTTTTGCTCTTTTAGGCTTCGCACGGCAAGACCTCCTCGCTGAGCCGCGGTGGGAGGGGACGTGTGCGCGTGGTAGGTAAGGAGGTGTAAGTTGCAGGTTGGCTACGAGCTGCTGAACAGTGATGAACACAGCCCTGTGTCTGTGGGATCCTGAACCCTTCAGCCCGCAGGAGGCTCGGGGTGCGTTGCGCGGGGCTGGACAGAAAGGCCGGTGTGCCGGGGGGACAGCGATTAAAGGCTGGGGGTTAAACGGTTCCTCCTTGGGAAACTGTGATTCAGTCGCTCCAGCGCTTACCATGGAAAAGGTTTCATGCTGCCCCACCTCGTGGCGCACGCAGCGTGCTCCAGCAGCCCCAAAGCCGTGCTGGCTCTGTGAAGCATCACTTGGAGAGGCAGCCCGGCGCAGCTGATAAACGGTGTGGGGAGATGAGCTCCTGCTGCAGATGAAGAGCCCAGATGTCATAACGTGGTTAAAAAACACACAACGTAGGCTTTGTCTGGGTTGCGAGGCGCTGCCCGTGGAAGCGGCGAGCCCAGGAGCAGCAGCCTGTTAGGGTTAGGTGTGTATTTGATGCTCTGTAGCTTCTGGTGCTGCGTCTCGTGACGTTCAGCCTCAGCTGTGACCCGCGTTTTCCTTCGCACAGGCACCGGTTCCTTGGGTTGTCGGTTCCTGGCGCGTCACCCGAGACTGGAATACTGTGGGCGTCAAAAAGGCGATGGCGTTGCCGTCTCCTGGGTCTGCAGTGAGCGAGTTGAGCCACAGGCGTTAGTAAGGGAGGTAGCTCGAGGCTGACATCGCCCTTCAGCACAGAATCACAGAACCTTTAAGGCTGGAAAAGCCATCTGGGATCCAACCATCGACCCACCCTCCCCCCCCCATGGCTCCTGCCCCCTGTCCCGCAGTGCCACGGC
>VWZZ01006883.1:1453-14660 GCA_013399095.1 Psophia crepitans | reverse complement strand
CAGAGTGGTCAGGGCTGGGGACAGGCTGCCCAGGGAGGGGGGAGTCCCTGTCCCTGGGGGGGTTCAACCAGCGTGTGGCCGTGGCACTGCGGGACAGGGGGCAGGAACCATGGGGGGGGGGGGGCTGGCAGTTGGACTCGATGATCTTGGAGGCCTTTTCCACCCTTAAAGGTTCTGTGATTCTCTGGTTCCAAGCCCGTGCACACACTTTCCGGCGGGCTGATCCAGCGCTTCCCTGCTCTGGCACTGAAAACGTGCAGCAGGTGGTTGGGTACCTCCTTCCGTGCCTGCGCGTTCCTTGCGTCTCCGCTGCGGCTTGCTCCTGGCCAGGAGAAGCCAGAGGGTGGGTGGGGGTGGCTTGAGAGCATGCGGAGGGCAGGGCAGGGTTCGTTACCTCCTCCGGCTCCGGGGTGAGGCACGCAGCCCGGCTCCGAAGCGATTCTTGAGCTGGATGTCATTTCAGACGTACTTACGGCACCGGTGGTGCCTGGGGGTGGGCGTTTTTCATTCCCAGAGGAGAGGCTGAACTTTTGGGCCATTCATTCTCTTCCTCTGGAACCGTCACACAGCCGAGGTCTTGGAAAGGGGGGCGAGCCTCCCCGTGGCTTGGCTCCTCTCGATCTTTGTCCACGCGGATCTGTTTGGGAGGTCTTTTTAGATACCGAGAGGTTTTTGTAAGCAAGATGCCACCGATGACGACAGCGACCGACACGCCAGGAAGACATGCGAGTGACATGCTCTTCCGTAATTCTCTTTTTTTTCCCCCATTTATCTCTGTACAGGTGCTAAAAGAAGCTTCCCAAACTAACCTCCTTGCAAGGGTCTGGTGGTACAAGCCCTTCCAGTACTTTGAAAAGAATGTCCAAGGAATTGTACCTCGCTCCTACTACTGGCCCTTCCCCTGGCCGGTGCTGCACCGGGGCAGGCAGGTGAAATACAGCCGCCTGGTGAACGACACATAACAGCATGTCCACGGACAGAGCGGGGGGAGAGGACCTGTCCCAAGTGCTAAGAACTCCATACGAGAAGATGCCATAAAAAAAAAAAATATTAAAAAAAAAAAAAATCAACTGCTCCCTAACCTATCCTTCTAACAGCTCCCTTGACTTAACCTGTTCAGTTACCTGGTAAGCACTGTGATCTTTTTTTCTCTCCAAAGGATCTGCGTTGGACAACAATAAAGAAAATTTAACTTATCACGCACTGTTACACATTTCTCGTTAATAGATTTGGGATTTGCATTTACCCGTCACCGTGTTCCTTTGTATATGATGCGACGGCATAAATGAAAGCTTTTATAAATCATTCAGTTCTGGTCTTTCCAGTCACGTCTGGGAATAAAGCATATTATTTTCTTGGGAAAACATACTTTTCATATCTCTTGCCCCAAAGATTGGGCTGTAAGCCATTTTCTAGCAAATGACTATATGAAGGTTTCTAAATACCTGCCTTGGGTAAAAAAAAAAAAAAAAACCCACAAAAAAACAAAAACCAACACAAAACCTGAGAAATCTTTCTGCCTGTCGCACCGCGCTACAAATAAGGTGACAGACACGGGAAGGTTTGGGAATCTCGGTTTTGTGGAATCTGCAGCGACTGTGTTCAAAAAAAGTGTGGGGAAAAAGAAAGAAAAAAAAAAGAAAAAAGAAAAAGAAAAAAAAGTTGTAAAGTGATTTTCTAAGTATTTCCTAACTTTATTTTTCAAAATGTGTATGAAAATTAAATTTAAAAAAAAAAAAGAAAAAAAAGATTTTTACCTGTCAGAGAATAGAGAGTTAAAATTTAAAGAAGATGCTTCTGGGGAGAGAGAGATTTGTCTATGTTTCTAGTGCCTTTCTCGTCTTGATTGTACGGTCAGTAGGCAGTCTTAAATGTTTTTATTTAAAATAAAGTATTCCATGAAAGCAGAATTATATATACTGTATAATTACTAATTTTTGCATTTCTAGCTAAATTAAACTGGAAATTTGCTTATAATGTTGAAATTGCCATGTGGAGGCGGGGGGGCCCCAAATCCAAAGGGTCCGACCTTGCTCACACATTGTGGGCAGGTCCAACTAACGGTGTCACTTTATCGTCTACTCGGTGGCCGTGTTTTCGCGAGAGAAACAGCCATGAATTCCTGAGGGGGTTGGGGTTTTTTGTTTTTTTTTAAGAATTTTACAAATGATCACTGAGTGAACTACGAAGGGTTTCTCCATCCCGGTTTGAAACGATGCGGAGAAACGACAAAGATAATTTTATTTTCTTGAAAATACCTGTGCAGAAGCTGCATGTGATTAGAAGTTTCGCTCCGACCATACGTACCGTATGTCTGGGGAAATATTCCATCCTAAACTTGCCAACGTGCAGAACAAAATAGTTTTTTGGTTCGGGGGGGTTTTTTTGGGGGGGAGGGTTTGGTTTTTTTTATTAAAGAATGAAGAAGAGAAAATATATATATAAATATATATATATCCATTCTGTATTTTACGTGAAGCAGAGTTATCTTCTGTAGGGGTTTTTTTGTGTATTCACAAGGTGATATTTGTATTGTAAAGGTGAAGGAAAATAAAAAGGCTTTTGAAAAAAATGTAGTTTCCTTTATCTTCTTGACATGAAGCTTAAATTTAAAGCTGGGTTTATTCTTCCAAACCTTGCCTTTAATTTTAACCTGTCGTTGCACTGTCGGCCATCCGATTTGGACTGTATGGAAACTGCATTGCTTTCGAATTGCTGTTGGCGGTGGGCAAAAACCGTGCCTTATCTGAAATAAATGCTATGCAATAGATTCGGGTCGTGCGGGGAGCCGGGAGCGGGTGGGAGAAACCTTCCTGGGAGCCATCACCAGGGCTTGAAAAATCTACCCTGAAACTGCTGGGACGGAGCGCGTTGCAGGGCGAACACCCATGCCCCCAGGATTTATCGGTCCTGGCACTTAAACGACAACAAAAAAAACCCCCAAAAAAGTGACATTTCTGTGAGTAGTGGTGGTGAAAGCGTCATTTCTTCTTTTTTTGGGGGGTGGGGGGTTGGCTCATCTCTCCTTCTCTGCCCTGCTCCTCAGCCTTGGCCAAAAGCCTCCTTGCAGAACCGGTGGGGGTGGCCGCGGCTGCTCTGCCTGGCCGTTGCTTGGGGTGCTGAGTGAGACTCACCAGTGGCTGACTGGTTCTCTCCCTCCCCGGAGGGAGGGGGTTTCCTGGAGCCCCGCGCTTCTTGGCGAAGCCCTTCGCAGCAGCGCGGGCGGAGCCGTCTGTTGGGTCTGGGGGATCAGCTCTGCACGCTCTGCCTTCGATTCACCCAGGCAAACCCACCCCCCGGCGATTGCTTGGGGGAATGCACGCTCCCAGACGTACGCGAACGAGTAGATTTTTCAAGACCTGGCCTCACGCACATCGAAACCATTGACATGAGTAAATGTATGGATATATGCACATGACATTAAATGGAATCTGCTCAATTCTGCCTTGTGGTGTCTGACTTACTGCGTGGATCCTGCTAAACGTGGTTTCATTTTCTCCCCCCCCCCCGCCCCCGAGCGTGCTGCCTCGAGCAGGACGCGACGCTCGGCGGCGTGGCGCTGGGTGCTGCCTAGTCTGGAGGAGGGGACCGAGGGGATAGATAACGAGACAAAATTGTGCATCGGTGTTAATTAACCCCAGGCTGTGGCGCTTGTGCTGCCTTGTTCTTCTCCTTCTCCTTGTTCTCCACGGGCGATGGCTTGTGATGGCGCTAAGGCTGCGGGGGTCGGCGCGTGGGGTGCGGCCGCTCGTTGTTTAGTGGTGCGGCAACGATTGGGGGTCCCCCATTTCCCACCACCGAACACTTCAGCTGCCTTTCCCCCACGCTGCTCGGGTAGGGTTCGTCTATGACGATTCCTCTGCCTTTGCCCAGGGGCGATGGTCCCCTGGGGACCTTGAAGACCCACACTTGCCTTTTCAACTTGGTACTTCTGGGGTGAGGTCTGCGGGCAGCTTCCAGGGGCAATCCTGTTCCCGAGTAGAGGCACAGACAGAACCAATTGTCCCCCTCACCCTGGGGATGCCTGGATGCGTTGGCGTGCGTCTACCTTGGGTAGTGAAGCCTGGGCGCAGGTGGACCTTCCCCACCCATACCCATCAGAGGGGCAAGCCCAGCAAACACGTGGCTGTGTGAAGCGAGGAAGCCGGTAAACGAGCTGAAATCTGGTCTTGTCCTGCCTTGATTGAAGTGGAGCTGACAGCTCTTCCCAGGAAGAGTCTTCTCTTGCCTTGAACACCGAGTTGGTTAGTTCTTAGGTGCATGTCGGAGGGCAGAACCGCCCCGTAAACGTTAAGGTGTGGTCAAGTGCAGACTGCTGGAGGCTGAAGTTGGGAGGTGGGGATCTCCACCAGAAGAGGCAGCTTGGTGTGGAGGAGGACCCAGCAGTTGGAGTCCTGGAGACACAGAAACCGAGGTCTTTCCTAGGCGGGGGGTGGGCTTTGAGGAGCGCCCGTGTTGCTGAGATCCATGTTGGTTTAGCTTTTAGTCCTTGCAGGTAGCGAAAGTCTGAAGACCCTTAAAATACAGGGAACGGAGGTTTTTGAGGAGCACAGGCCAAGCATTTGCTGTTCTGTACTGTCTGAAAAGAGCAATTAACCCCCGTCGACCTCCCTACTCCTGCTTTTATTCAGGGGGGCAGCTCAGTGCCTGCTTTGGCTTATCCTTCTGGTGATGGGGAATTGAAGGGCTCCATGAAGATGAGCCACCACGAGTTCCTGTTGTGGCAGCCTCTCCCATCCGCTACAGCAGGTCCCAGCAGCAAGGATTTGCTGGAAGGACTCATGGTTTCTTTTTTGACCATTTGCTAAAGCCCGTTTCCAGAGCCAGGCGACCAGGCCAGAGACGAAGCGTGATGTTCCCATGCACCTCCTCTGTAACCTGGCAGGAACAAACATCTTCCTGGTGGAAAAATTAATACTGATTTCCCAGCACTGGTGTATCCTCTTAACATCATTTCTGCCACCAGTTAGATGTGTGTGCTGTAGGCTTGGCCGGGCAGGCTGGTGAGCACCAGGATTAGGGCACGTGCCTTCTGCTGCCTTGGTGAAATAAATCAGCACATCTCTAGCAAGGTTGGGGAGCAGGTGGGAATCCTCCACCTTGGCTGCAGATGGTTTCTGGTCCTGGTGGTTGGCATGTAGGTGCAGGTGGGCATAGCAGCCCACCTTGTTCATTTTCTGCCCAATTTTTGCCCAGCAAAAGCCAGGGAGAGTTAGCTTGGGAAGGGTCTGCCCCATTCTGCCTTGTTTTCCAGGGTTTCCCAGTCTTGGTCCAGAGCTCTTCTGCTTTGCATGTGCTGCTTGGCTCCTCCTCGGAGCGATGCTTTCCCCGTGCTCTCCCACGTCGCAGGTAAGTGCCGTGCCCGTGGGGCTGCTGCTGCGTGTGTGCGAGCAAAATGTCCACCCGGGGCTCGGGAACGATGCCGCTAAACGCCAGTTTGGCTGCAAATGAAGATGATGTTGTCACCAAAGCGTCTGTTTTCCAACAAATGCTTCTGACTGCGTCCAGCCGCCTTGTGACCTCGTTGCAGGTTGGTGAAGGGGGAACGAGTTGGCTGGGGGGGGATGTTCTTTGGCCAGGAGATGATGGGCTGAAGTCAAAATTGGCTGCTGTGGGGTTTCTTCTCATGTCCTCTACGCTCTTAAGCCCTGGAAGTGCTTCCAGCCCAGACTTAGAAATCTCGTAGCCAATTTTGCTCTCTAAAGACCTCCATCAAAACAAGGACGTCTCCCTTGGTCACCCACCTCTGATGACAGGGACCATGGCTGGGGTAGTGCCACGGGGTCCATCCACTTCGGCGTTCGTCCCATCCCCTTTAACACAGTGGGGAGAACGTGCTGCAAGAGCTTTCCCACAGGGTACCCAGGGGTCTCTCCTTGGGACCTATTTATGATGCTCTGGGTCACTTTTGGACCACGTACCCCCAACTCAACTAATAATTGCTTCTCCTTGGGCTTTGCTGCTGGTTGCCTGTGACCGCCGCGCATGACATCACAGCACAGCATTATCATAGCCACTGATTTTTCGCTTTCCCTGGGAGAAAGACACGCTGCGAGGCAAGTTGTTTGGGCAACCCTTTGTTTTGGGTTAATTTTGGTTCATCTCAGCTTCTCGCAGGTGGAGTGAGAAGCTGAGATGAACCTAGCTGTTGGGTGAGGCAGGATGAGTCACAGAATCATTAAGATTGGAAGAGACCTCCAGGATCATCTAGTCCAACCATTCCCCTACCACCCATTCCCCACTAACCCATGCCCCTAAGTACCACATCCTACCTGTCCTTAAACACCCCCAGGGATGGTGACTCCACCACCTCCCTGGGCACCCCGTTCCATGGCCTGACCATTCCAGTTTTGCTGGCTTTGCAAAAGCCCTTCTCTCCTTCCAGCCTGCCCTTCCTACACGCCCCGTGTGTGCTCCCAGCTGTGTTCTCCAGCAGGAAAGTCACCGTTTGCCACCACAGAAAGGTCTGATCCGCCTACATGGAGCAGCTTTCCGCTACGCCATGGACCCCTGGGGTTTCCACAACACGGCGCGCTGTCTCCCAGTAAGCCGCAGGTGCCCAAATGCTGCGTCCCACAGAGCTGTTGGTGTCTGTCCTGGAAAACACCTTCACCCCCCAACCAGATATTCAGCACACGTGCAAGGACGGGTGCTCGAGGCCCTTGAGGGACGCCGGGTAGCCCAGTGCTGGGACTGCAGCAGGTTTTCCTCATGCAGCTCATTGCGGGCCTCCTCTTCTGGTTTTCTGTCCATTTTTGTCCTCTTCTTCCTTCTCCACTGAAGTTTCAGGTTGTGCTTGTACCCGCAGAAAGGGTTCATGTGCTTAAATGGTGCGTTTGGAGCTTTTAGCCACGTTTCCTTGCGCTGCTCAAGCCCAAGCTCAGCTGCGGTGAGCAGGCAGGAGGTGTGTCCGCAGCCGAAACTCCCGTTGAAGGCAATGGGACGAGCTCTCCCAGCTCAGGGGTGGCAGGTTTGGTTTTATCAGAAGAACTAGAGGTTTCACAAAGCAATTGAAAGCTGCAACAGTGTCCACCATGCTCAAGTTTTCCAAAGAAAACTGAGGAACTTTAAACCCAGCTCAGATCTTGGTGAAACACCCGAATTGCTACACTGGCTCCTGGAGGCAGAAGATGCTCCAGAAGGAAATCACCTCGGGCAGGGATACCCCTCACCAGCCCAGGGTGCCCAAAGCCCCATCCAGGTCTCCCTGCAGCCTTCTCTTCTCCAGGCTGGACAAGCCCAGCTCCCTCAGCCTGTCCTCGCAGCAGAGGGGCTCCAGCCCTCGCAGCATCTCCGGGGCCTCCTCTGGACTCGCTCCAGCAGCTCCATGTCTGTCCTGTGCTGGGGACCCCCAAGCTGGAGGCAGCACTGCAGGGGGGTCTCAGCAGAGCGGGGCAGAGGGGCAGAATCCCCTCCCTGTCCCTGCTGGCCACGCTGGGTTTGATGCAGCCCAGCACACGGGTGGCTTTCTGGGCTGCCAGCGCACACTGCTGGCTCATGGTGAGCTTCTCATCCCCCAGCACCCCCAAGTCCCTCTCCTCAGGGCTGCTCTCCAGCCATTCTCTGCCCAGCCTGGGGCTGTGCTGGGGATTGCCCTGACCCACATGCAGGACCTTGCCCTTGGCCTTGTTGAACTCCCTGTGGTTCGCACGGTCCCACCTCTCCACCCTGCCCAGGTCCCTCTGGACGCCATCCCTTCCCTCCAGCGTGTCGACCCACCACACAGCTCGGTGTTGTCAGCACCTTGCTGAGGGTGCCCTCGATCCCGCTGTCGATATGTCCGACAAAGATGTTAAACAGTGCCGGTCCCGTACCGACCCCCAAGGAGCACCACTCCTCACTGATGTCCACTTGGACACATGGACATTTAGCACATTTGACCATCTTGGATCATCCTGGTGCTCACTGGAGCCCCGTAGGGAACAGGCTGAGCCCTGCGCCAGCTCCGGCAGTCGGGTCCCGCAGCGGATTAGGTGGTGCCCCTGAAGGGGCAAACCGGGGATGAGCGAACACACACATGGCCTGGGGAGCTGTGGTGAAGTCGGCACATTCCGTAACACTGAAGTGAGGAAGTGGAGTGTCCTGGCAGGACCTGCGGGTGCTTTCCGAACCCCTGAACACATTTATTTACACCTCAAAGAGTTCAGTAAGCCACAACCCCCCCGACAGACTGAATTTACAGCGAATGACTCGTCGCATACAGGCCCAGGCCGTTAAGGGTGTAGGTGCAGGAGATACCTGCTCCACACTGATTTCCACCCCATCAAACCAACGTCCTTCTGGCTCAGGCCAAAGCTTGTTTTTGTTGCCCGGAGCGCTATAGCAAACGCTGGCTGGCGTTCCAGGGGCTGCCGAAACTCTCCTGGCGCCCGGAGAGGACGGCGAGGCTTGACGGGAAGCAGCTCAGAGCAACTGAGAGAGCTCAGGGCTGAATCACACCCCGCCGTCAGGGCAGGAATGGTGCTTCACGCCACCGAATGCAGGTCCCAGCCGGCGTCCCCCTCTGCCTCAGGACAGAGCAGGCTCCCAGGGTGGTTTTATCCCCAGTTTCTCCTTTCACACTGGTGACATGTCTCTTGGCCAGGAGAGCTCCATCGATCTGAGGGGGCAACTGGTTTCTGGATGTTTTTTCCGTCTCTTCTCTGACCATTTCCCCACGGTTCTTTCTGCAGAGCGGCTTTGGGTGACTGAGGACAGGTTCTGCTCATTCCAGACCTGCTCCAAATTACATCAGCCTCACAGCAGCACATCACGGCCACGCAGGGGCTTACCCAGGACCCTGGTTCAAAAACCTGGTGGCCTGGAGATGCCGGTACCGTCCCCTCCCCACGCAGCAGCCATGACCAATCCATAATGTTAATTGTTTCAGCATCCCTGTTTCTGTCAGGCCCAGGTGTCCTCTCACGGGATCAGGACAGTTTTAACATCCCTGTTTCCTCCAGAGTCAGACCCAAACCCGCACACCCGGGATGCTCGCAGCCCCATTCTGGGGCTTCAGAAGACTTTGGTTGGCCTGACACCGAGCTGATGGTGGGGGTGAGCAGAGGGGTCCCTGGGTGCTACAAACCCACTGCAGGAGGGGAAGGAGTCGTTAGGGAGAGGGGCTGGATGCAAAGTCATTCCAAGTATCCTCCCTTAGGAGAAACACCAAGGCAGCTGGCCCAGCCCGCGGCAGCCGGAGGCAGATGCCGAGCTTTCTCTCACCAAAAGCGTGTGGGAAAGGCCAAAAGCTTCTTGGCAGCAGCCTCGGCCTTTGCTTCTTAGATGCTGGGAAAAAAAGTCAAATCAAATGCTCAGAGCTCCGTCTGTGTCTTGATCTCCCCCCGCGCCCTTCCTCCGACTCCGAGCGCTGGGGAGATTCCTCCTGGAGGTGAGCCTGACGCCGCTGCAAGGGCTGAGCTCGGTTTGGGGAGACCTGGCAGGATGCGGAGCCGTGAACACCGGTCCTTTTGGGGGGTCCTGGCTACAGAATGAGGGGGAATGGGGCTGCAGACTGGTTTTCCTGGNCTGCAGGGGGGTCTCAGCAGAGCGGGGCAGAGGGGCAGAATCCCCTCCCTGTCCCTGCTGGCCACGCTGGGTTTGATGCAGCCCAGCACACGGGGGGCTTTCTGGGCTGCCAGCGCACACTGCTGGCTCATGGTGAGCTTCTCATCCCCCAGCACCCCCAAGTCCCTCTCCTCAGGGCTGCTCTCCAGCCATTCTCTGCCCAGCCTGGGGCTGTGCTGGGGATTGCCCTGACCCACATGCAGGACCTTGCCCTTGGCCTTGTTGAACTCCCTGTGGTTCGCACGGTCCCACCTCTCCACCCTGCCCAGGTCCCTCTGGACGCCATCCCTTCCCTCCAGCGTGTCGACCCACCACACAGCTCGGTGTTGTCAGCACCTTGCTGAGGGTGCCCTCGATCCCGCTGTCGATATGTCCGACAAAGATGTTAAACAGTGCCGGTCCCGTACCGACCCCCAAGGAGCACCACTCCTCACTGATGTCCACTTGGACACATGGACATTTAGCACATTTGACCATCTTGGATCATCCTGGTGCTCACTGGAGCCCCGTAGGGAACAGGCTGAGCCCTGCGCCAGCTCCGGCAGTCGGGTCCCGCAGCGGATTAGGTGGTGCCCCTGAAGGGGCAAACCGGGGATGAGCGAACACACACATGGCCTGGGGAGCTGTGGTGAAGTCGGCACATTCCGTAACACTGAAGTGAGGAAGTGGAGTGTCCTGGCAGGACCTGCGGGTGCTTTCCGAACCCCTGAACACATTTATTTACACCTCAAAGAGTTCAGTAAGCCACAACCCCCCCGACAGACTGAATTTACAGCGAATGACTCGTCGCATACAGGCCCAGGCCGTTAAGGGTGTAGGTGCAGGAGATACCTGCTCCACACTGATTTCCACCCCATCAAACCAACGTCCTTCTGGCTCAGGCCAAAGCTTGTTTTTGTTGCCTGGAGCGCTATAGCAAACGCTGGCTGGCGTTCCAGGGGCTGCCGAAACTCTCCTGGCGCCCGGAGAGGACGGCGAGGCTTGACGGGAAGCAGCTCAGAGCAACTGAGAGAGCTCAGGGCTGAATCACACCCCGCCGTCAGGGCAGGAATGGTGCTTCACGCCACCGAATGCAGGTCCCAGCCGGCGTCCCCCTCTGCCTCAGGACAGAGCAGGCTCCCAGGGTGGTTTTATCCCCAGTTTCTCCTTTCACACTGGTGACATGTCTCTTGGCCAGGAGAGCTCCATCGATCTGAGGGGGCAACTGGTTTCTGGATGTTTTTTCCGTCTCTTCTCTGACCATTTCCCCACGGTTCTTTCTGCAGAGCGGCTTTGGGTGACTGAGGACAGGTTCTGCTCATTCCAGACCTGCTCCAAATTACATCAGCCTCACAGCAGCACATCACGGCCACGCAGGGGCTTACCCAGGACCCTGGTTCAAAAACCTGGTGGCCTGGAGATGCCGGTACCGTCCCCTCCCCACGCAGCAGCCATGACCAATCCATAATGTTAATTGTTTCAGCATCCCTGTTTCTGTCAGGCCCAGGTGTCCTCTCACGGGATCAGGACAGTTTTAACATCCCTGTTTCCTCCAGAGTCAGACCCAAACCCGCACACCCGGGATGCTCGCAGCCCCATTCTGGGGCTTCAGAAGACTTTGGTTGGCCTGACACCGAGCTGATGGTGGGGGTGAGCAGAGGGGTCCCTGGGTGCTACAAACCCACTGCAGGAGGGGAAGGAGTCGTTAGGGAGAGGGGCTGGATGCAAAGTCATTCCAAGTATCCTCCCTTAGGAGAAACACCAAGGCAGCTGGCCCAGCCCGCGGCAGCCGGAGGCAGATGCCGAGCTTTCTCTCACCAAAAGCGTGTGGGAAAGGCCAAAAGCTTCTTGGCAGCAGCCTCGGCCTTTGCTTCTTAGATGCTGGGAAAAAAAGTCAAATCAAATGCTCAGAGCTCCGTCTGTGTCTTGATCTCCCCCCGCGCCCTTCCTCCGACTCCGAGCGCTGGGGAGATTCCTCCTGGAGGTGAGCCTGACGCCGCTGCAAGGGCTGAGCTCGGTTTGGGGAGACCTGGCAGGATGCGGAGCCGTGAACACCGGTCCTTTTGGGGGGTCCTGGCTACAGAATGAGGGGGAATGGGGCTGCAGACTGGTTTTCCTGGCACCTCGCTCCCTCTCAGCGCTTTGAGACCAGATCCCGGTTGTGTGTTCTCCAGCACGCCGGGGAGGGTGGAGGCAGGGTCAGGGACAGCCCGGTGCCCGGGGGGCACAAAGCAGGGTGGAAAGGGTCTGGGGAAAGTCTCTTCTCTGTGGGGGGGAGGCACGGCACCCGCGGGGGAACAGAAGGGCTGGGAAAGTCAGCACGGGACGGAAGCGGCCTGTGCTGCTGGAAGAAATGTCCCCTCGCTGTCACACAGCCCCTGCCACCCCTGCAGGGCGTGCATGCTGCCTCGCTCGCAGGCTGCTTCCCACAGCAGCACGGAGAGATGGCCAAGAATAGCGACCCTTCCAAAGCACTGCAAACACCCCGGAACGTACCCGTGCTGAGCCCGGCCCGATGCTCAGCAGCACCCGTCCTGTGCTCGCCCCTGCAAAACTCCTCCTGCCCGAAAGCAGCCTCGGTACTGGGTGAGCGTTCAGCTTCCCCCATAGCTACCCAGGGGTTTGCAGAGCCGCAGGGCAAATTGTGCCCGCTCTGCCCAGACAGTTGTGCTCGTTAAGCTCTGATGAAATGATGATAAATGAGCGACACTGAAGAGAAGCGTCTGTGGCTGGTAACTACAGGACCGATATAAACCAGCAGAAGCTGCCAGGACAGGACAACGTATGCGCGCAAACTCCTCAGGTGGCTCAGAGGACAGCTGAAGAAGATGAAGATGCGACCATGAGATGACGTAAACGACCACCAGCGTGACTGCGATACCGGAGATGGAACAAGAGATGGCGACAGAGCCTGTGGGATAATTTACCCTGTAACGATGCAATCAGTGTGGGAAAAGGGCGCGCTTAGCCAAGGATCTCAGGGGGGTATAATGTGTAATTCTGTAGCTTCTATCCCTGTGATTCGCCCAGTTGTCGGAGCACGCGTGGTGGAGCGATGCCCGGCGCTGATGACGAAGGGTGCCTGACGGGTGCGTTGGGTTCCGGCTGCTGAGGGAACCTCTGGGTGTCACTGCGCTGCCAGGCTTTCCGAGCGAGATGGTCTGTGGGTGTTCACTGGGGAAAAAGCACCGGGGTTTAAGGGGGGATATTCAAACTGAGCTTTGAAAATGCGTTTTGAAGTTCCACACCCCCAAGATGAGATGAGACGAGCCCCGTGTCGGGCTGCTGGGAGCAGCCCAAGGCCTGGGCGCGTGTGTCTGGTTGCGAGGGCAGACGAGAGGAGCGGGTGGGAGCAGAGGGAGCCATTTTGGGTGAAACCCTGGGGAATGGAGGTGCCCGATCCCCGTGGGGTTTGTGACCGGAGCTCCCTGCCTGCCATCAGCCGGGACTGAGCTGCGGCGTTTGGGCCGGCCAAGCCCCCCACGCCCAGTGCCTGGGGAAGAAACTGGGGGAGGTTTGTCCCCCACCCCACTGTCGGTGGGAGAACTGCGCTGGGGCGGGTCATGGGGCTAAAGCCCCTCATTCTGTTCCATGAGCCATGGGTTGGTGGCTGCCCCTTGCATCGCTACCCAGCACTATGATGTCATCACACATCATAGCCCTCCACCTTCTATATCTTGGA